>CM034155.1:615065802-615279787 GCA_019776745.2 Taxus chinensis
TAGGCACCCCCCCTTCTCGCCTGTAGCTCCAACTGCGTCCTCCTATCCCTGTACTCGCGGCCTGGGAATTTGTAATGGCATCCTCACCTGCTCCTCTGACCCGTGGTTCCCTCCTACCACCCTCCATTTCCTTTTTTTGCGCGGCTAGGACAGTAGATGAATGACAGGTCGACTGTGAAGACTTTTAGTTAATAGATTTGCAAAATCTTAGGGAGTAAATGCTTGTGCGGCCAGTAGGAAATGTTTACACGCCAAGCAGGGAGTAATAAGTTGCGACAGTTGGTTTGTTGGGTCACCCCCATCCAAAAAAGAATTAAATATATTTTGATAACGTTTTTCATGGGATTTACTTGCTTGATTCACTTTAACATGACGCAAAATGTCAATGCATGTATAGGAATGTAGGCTTACACTGAGTATACAACTTGGTACAAGGATTTCTATATATATACGTATCACTTAAACGTTCAAAAATATCTAAGGATAGATTTACTTTTCTTTTTGACAAGACAACATAGAAGTCCAATCATAGAACAGACTGTCAGTAAAAGTCAATCACAGATAGCCATTCATGATGTGTTATTTATTTTAATAACATATCCCTGCAAATATATAGCTTATATTATCAAGGAGACTCAGGATATCATTCAAAAAAAACATCAATACCAAATTATAATACATACTTTTGACACAGAGTGATCATCCTTAAATCTTCTCTATTATGACATTTATTTCTGGGGTCGTTTATCAAGTGAAAACGGGGGGTCGAGTGGGTAAATTACCACTTATGCCAGTCTTGTTTCACCACTAACGCTAATGAAGACTCGAAGTTCTATGCCCACTAAGGTTAGAGACATGGTTTTAATTGCAACAGACTATCGAAGTAGAATCTCGAGATACAATGTGAATTGCGACAATCATGTAGTTCTAGTTTTGCGAAGCGTCGAGATGACAACATCTAAAAGACCTGATTAGCTTATTTCTAGTATTCCCAAGATCAAGATAGGTCTCAAAACTTGCAGAATTATCAATAAATCAAACTTAGGACCTCTACGCTAAAAATAGTTAACAATTTTTTTTTATGTCGCTTTTCAGGTTGTCTGTTCGAAAGATGCGTGAGCGTCGTCCTATTTGTTTTCTCTGGCGTTACACTTATTAAATCTTATCATCTTCAAACAACTAACAGTTCATTTCACCTTAGGGTCATTTTACAAATTTTCACCATAAAAGGAAATAATGTTCACTAGAGGAGCTAGGGTTATCATGATATTAAGTTTACTTGCAATGATAGTCTTTCCCCTTGTTGACTTAGAGATAGTTTATTGCTCTCAAGTTGGTGACCCCCTACGTTACTTTATTTGAATAAAACTTTTAACTATAACTTCCTGAAGTATTAGAACAATCTCATGTTAGTTTACTTATGACACTTTATTACTAAGCCATGGCAAGGTTTAACTCCAGAATTTATTCTCAAGGCAAAGTTGTAAGAAACCCTCATTTACGGAGAACAAAACAAGATTACATTAATTTCTTAAAATACTGATACTCCAACAACGTCACTCAACCACAATAATCAAATTTTCTTATAATTTCAATGATGGGCACACAATACAGGGTTTCCAAAGTTCAGATGAGAAGGTCCCACAATACATTATACTACGACATTAATCCTCTTCTAAACTTTCCACTGGATGCTAACAAAAGTTGATCAATATAAAAAAGGTTTTTGAGCAAAGGATTTTCTCAACTGAGGTTGATGACAAAAGTATACAAATCTAGCCCTCATCTACACTCAAGATCCATCTGTAACAAATTTTCTACAAGAGTCAGTTCATGAGAACTGAGCAAGATAAGGCTACACAAAACCACCATAGCTATTATTTAACAATATCATGAAAAGGAAGCACTTTATTACAAGAATTGGTTCAAACCTCTAAACTCTATTAACACATCAAGTTAAAATAAATTCTTCATCATGTCAATCAAAGAAGGAGAAGACCTTGTACTTCAGTTAGGAGTAATAACAACGAAAGTATAGCAATCGTAAGAGAATGGCCCATGGCCCTATAAGGAGGAAAACAAAGGATCTAGCAAAAACAGAATTCCCATCAAGTAAGTAATTAAACAATAATTACAAGATTTGAGATTTGATATAAATAGACCAACCATCTAGAAATTTACCAAAGGTATCAACGCATAGGGTAAAATAATACATTTCTAAAAGAACAAAAGTTGATCGGCCCAAGAAAGGGGAAACACGGGGTTCCAAAATTTAACACAAAAAGTCATGTATAAATGAGTTTCAAACCGGAAATCAATTAGAGTATACACACAAGATAAGTTTCGAAGCGAAGGCAAAGTTTACTAGTTTTGACCATTAACTACAAGGAGATTTACCAATCATCTAGGAAGGGCCAAAGTCTTACAGGCTAGTAGTAAACACGCAAGAGAAGAAGGGGGGTTCCGTCCAACAAGAGTATACAATAATGTCATCAACAGATTTTTATAACACTAAAGGTTTACAAACCTGCACTACAGTACTAATGTTTGGTTAATTTAAAATAAATTGCTCACATCCCCAAAACAACCATATTTTACTGAAACCCTGGGTAACACAGTCGACCATCGCATAAAGATACAAACATAACTTCTAAGTGACATTATCAAAAAAAAACCTTCCGCTATGAATTCATAAGACTATCAACTGAAAGTTGAGTTTTTTCCCGAAGGTTAATCACATTTAAGGAAATTTCCATCACAAACTATTACGGTAAATTACGTGCATAAAAACTGACCAATATTAATTAATAGCGTTAACATTACAAGGGAGCAAATAATGCAAGTTAGGAAAAAAATAGAAGAGCGCCATCAGCAATAATTCTAAGAGGGGGGATTTAGACCAAACTATTCTAGTGTCAACGAGGTACAAGATTTGCACAATGAAACCTCCAGCTTAGTTGATCCGAAAAGCTAGTTATGGTTCAAGTTGATAGGGGATGGTCAAGGTACTTCTTGAGGATGGCCTTAAAAGCCTAGAAACAATATGAAAGATAGTATAAGAGTCCCTAAACACGCGAGAGACGGCAAAACACGTTGCAAACAAACGTTTTCATTCTACCAGTTTTAATACCAAAACTCTAAGCTGGCTAGCCCCACGCATTGCTCACACAATCCTACAACCTTTCTTTCTCGATGCCAAAAGGTTTATCAAAGGGACTTGCGAAGGGGGCTAACAAAAAACGTCAAGGACAAACTTGGGTGCTAGGAAGGGGGTTTCATAGTTATCGTAAACTTACTTCCATGATATCGAAAATACTAGCTTGATCAACATAATAACTTGCAACTCAATCGTAGAGAAGAACTAATACATAAACAAACAGACGAAGTTTCTATCATTCGAGTAATATAACATTCATAGGAGAGGGTACACATGCATCCTTTCGACCCACATATTGTCAACGATAAAAGCTAAAACAAGAAGAACAAGTAGAAAGGGAAATCTCCCATCATGACATCCAACTGACAAATCAAAGCAAGGAAAAGTGGTTCGCTTTCGTAATAATTGTAAATATAATAGTAGTAGAAAGGTGTAGAAATATCTTGCCTGTTTCTCCAGCTTCAACAGGTCGTACAGACTCTGCACGGGTCAGCATAAGAACTGTAGGTACTGGAGATCTAGGATGCACCAGTTCTAAGCGGTCCACATTCATGATCCGCGATGAGCAAGCAATTGAAGAGCCATTTTTGTCATAACTGGTTCACGAGCATTGTTGTATTCGAAGTGACTCCATGCACTTGTGCTCAACTATTGCTTTCCTTGAGCTTTTACTTCTTGTGGGATTCGATAATCAACTTACATACCGCTATGCGTAGCTACCACAAACACAAGTGATCTACACAAGGCTGGAGGAGATATTTTCAGAGAAGAACCTGTCGCAGTGCCAAATTTGCATTTTGTTGTTGGTTCTTGCCAGAACCTACTGGACAACATCCATAAGCGCATCCCATAAGAGACGCACAATTTCACTGTCAGGCAATTTTGATTCTTTGTGGCGTTGTTTCACAGTTTTACGATGCACTTGGCACACAAGATCAGTATTTTCAGTAATCAGAGTCATTAACACAACTTTCACTTCCTTCAACTTCACATATTCGTCCCGCACGGCCCAGACAGGTCAATCATGACAAGCATAGTGAGTTAGTTGTTACCAGGCTGATGTGTTCTCTTCTCATTTACCTCGAAATAATGGCATACATACTGACAAGTAGATACTTTCCACACTTGAAACTATTTTCATAGGCAATTCCAATGATTACGGGCATGGAGCTCTTGTGTCCCATCTTCTAGCAGTGCTAAGAACTGGTGGAACAAGCACTAAGGGTACCTTGCAAAGGTGAATCTATTCGGTTTAACATTTGTCCATAGGTAATTTCTGGTCACATAGTCTTCAGAGCTTCCTCTCCATAACCATTCTGAACGTATCCCACAATGCATGTCAGTCCATGATACAACATCCTTTTCAGACATTCTGTCAAACATTACAGCTGCAGCTTGTAAGGTGTGATAATTCCAACAGAAAACTGTTATGCTTGCTAACTTGGTGACTCGTTGAAGAAGCTCATATTATTTCAAAGCAAAACGTGCTTTCATGAATATACTGAAATGAAGCAGATCCGACCCCCTATGAGATTCTCTTCCATGAGTTACATCGTAGAACAAGTAAGATCTCAATAGAGAATCTTTGTAAATAAATTTCATCAGGTCTGCTGGTAAGCACTCTCACTGTCACATAGTCGATTTTGGAGATACAAACTCAGTGCATGTTCTGGCTCTGAAAAATATCCTGCTGCCTTCATCTCCCAAGATATTTTCTCCATCATCTCCTACAAACCAGAGTTGTAAAAGCCCATTGACATCCATGGAAGCACAGGCTCCCCTCCCTCGAGGAATAAAAAAATAAACAGGGAATAGGTGAACCTGACCAGAACATTGAAAGCCCACAATACCTATACTAGCAAATGCACGTGAGTTCCAAAGTAAACCGGAAGGGACCTCTATGTTTATTTGCTAATTTTATTTTTGTTATAATTTTTGCTAAGGGTGCAATTCCTAGTTCAGTCCTAAATGAAAAACCTGACATAGGCACAAGACAACCCAATTAATCCATAGAAAAAGACCATACAGAATGACAAAGTTGGAGAAAATAAATATCAAGAGATTCTCTCCTCGTAGTCTCCTAGCATTGGATTTACTACAGGCTCTTTCTCACATTTCCTGCTCTGCCCAAGTAGCTTTCCATTTCCTTCAAGCAGTACTCTCCTGCTTTTCCCAATCTCCACCTACTCTTCTTCTCGCTTTTCATCCCAGAGATGCATACCATACATCAGATTTTATGAAGTAAACAGCATAGTCTAGTCCTCTTAACACTCAGAAAAGAATACTTTGTCGAAAGTGAAAATAAAGTCTGATTCCTTCTTATCGCTGCAAGTTTCATATGATGCACCTTGTTATAGTGCAAATGTGCAACCCATTGCTTACAGCTTGCTTCACTTAGCAGCACCAATAATCTCCATAAGAACATTTTCATTGTTTAAGATGAGAGAGTTGGATTGCATTACCCACAACAATTTCTCTAGCAATATAATCTTGGAGATAAACTTGGTTGCAGTGTGGTAGTCAACATCTGCTAGAAGGCTCTTGATGACTCTTATAAAGTTTAACAATCCAAAACAAATTGCTGACTTTTCACTAAGGTGGCAAAGGAATAAGTCTTTATCCTCCTCCACAACATTCAGTACATGTCTTAAATTTGGAAAATGCCCCTGATGCCTTTATCTCCCTAGAAAATTTTTCTAACCATGCATAGATCTCCTCTGTCGTGGGTGTGATATGTCCCCTACGGAATGCATGAGCAATTTAATAGACTTCAATACAACTACTTCTAGCGATTTTCTTCTCATTCCTGTCTTTCATCAATCTCCTTTTTGAATGGTAACCCGCATGCCCACTTCTACATAGATGTTAACAGAAGAACATAAGGAGCAGTGTTTTTAGGAACCAGCTCAAACAGGAGATGTGGTAAATTGCTAAAAACTTAAAGTTCTATATTCTTATGCGGTCTACAAGCACCAAGCACTAGACAAACAAAAACCAAGCAAGCAAATAATCCATGCAACCAGCATAGGCAGGGAACGTCTCTCACACGCCTCCGCACGCAGACTAACCAAGGAAGATCTCACGCGGTCCGAGAGGATCAGCAGGCAGTCAAACAAGAAGCAAGGAAGATTTGCAAATCAGACAAAATAAATGAGGTACATCCACCAGCCAGAAGACTCCAACACGTCAAGATTTTAATGTCTCCATCCTCCATGTAGTCAGGAGATAATGCTGACCGAGACAAGGTAGGTTGGGGGCATTACATTAGGCTTTTGTGTTATAGAAGTAGGTTGTATCGTTTCTTCGGTGTGAAGGGTATTTCTGTGGTGGATGATATATTATTTTGAAGATGTTAAGGAAGCAATGATAGTGTCATTTTTCAAATCGCTACCATATCAGTGTTAGTGCCATCTCCCTATGACTGAATTTGTAATTTTTAATAGTTTAAACATATAATTAAAATAATTAAAATAAAAAAAAATATCTTAAATTAAAATGGAGTTGAATTTGCATTTTTAAATTGGAATCCAGAGACCCAAATTTTTAAGTCGCATTAAACTTGTATGGTTATTAATAAATATTACGCAGTTGATTTTGGAAATTTGATAATTGATCCTGTGTTCTGCTGTAGAACCAATGCACGTTTTTTTTATCTTTTTTCTACTATCGTTAGTAAAATCCTACCTTAATTTGATATAGAAGATGCAATTTATTTCAAATATATTTCTATTTTGGACTCAATCTTTTCAGAAGGTCCACTGATTGAAATTCCTGTGTTCTGCTATAGAACCTATGCATGTTTTTTTATCTTTTTACTACTATCGTTAGTAAAATCCTACCTTGATTTGATATAGAAGATGCATTGAAAATTTAGATCAATCACATGTTTCCAAAGTCTGTTTTAGTGCTGTGTTGTTGTAGGGCCCTATTTTCCACATGTTTTCAAAGTCTGTTTTAATGATGTGGTGTTGTAGGGCCCTATTTTTGTTGGGTTGCTGCTATGTTGTAGAACCCAGGGTATGTCACTCACATTATTCCTCGCATCGTCTAGTAAAGCCATGCAGTAAATTTGAACCACGGAGACGCCAAGAAGATTAATAATGTGCACACTGAACTGAAACACCTGAGAATCATTAACCAAGCTGAAAAAATCAAGCTAATATTACTTATTACAATACAATCAAGTAGTGAAGGAACATAAGAGTTTTATAGGTAGCTTTTTGTATTTTAGGTTTGTTATGTTTCGCCTGCTGTGCACGGTCTTTGCCTGGGAAGATTGCTACTGTTATCACTATCCTAAAAGTTTTCTTGTTTTTTTCTCCAATTCAAAATCTTTGATTATCTTCACTGCATAGCGTTTCAAATTTTCTGATGTATTCTAACTAGACTCCTACATCGCTCTAAAAATCTTGTATTTGAGGTTCAAATATTTAGAAGCCTACAAGACCAACAGATTTTCATGTATCTAAGAAAAAAGGACATATGGCTTGAAATAGATTTCAGAAAATTCTGATTCTTTTTGATAGAAATCAAAACGCAATTGATCTCTATACAGTGAATATAAACTGCTCAACAATTTCCCTACAGTTCAGGAAGTAAGTTTATTGTCAGAAGGCATAGATTTGTCAAACTCTAATAGGGCCAAGGATTCGAAAGTGGCTTGCACGGGATAGAACAAATTTAATGAAATAGCCTCTAAGACTTCTCATGAGGGATTGGGTAGCCTCAAAGATGAAGCAGTTGCAGCCAAACTACAGAAAGCTTATAACAGTTATCAAACAAGACTGATTGCAGGATACGCACCATATGAATTTGTTGAAAATGCAGATGAACTGTTTGATAGAATGCCTCGAAGAGATATGATCTCAAGGAATGCCATGATTTCAGGATATGCACAAAATGGATTTTTTGAAAAGGCCCATGAACAGTCTGATAGAATGCCTCAAAGAAATGTGGTCTCATGCAGATCTAACAAGGATCAATGGCAGAGGTAAATGTAAAGCATAAGGCAGAAACCCAAAAACAAGACACATAGCAAAACACACATGTACCTACAACAACAAAATACATTAACCAAGGTAAATGAAAATAGCAAATGAAAACCCTGCCTGATACACACATCTTCCACAGTCGTCGCCGCCGCTGTTCTGCACACAGATTCAAAACAAAACGAAAATGGCCTCTCCAAATCTGCATCCGCATAAAACATCCCTCTCTACGACACTGCCATATTGCTGCATGTAAAAAGCCAGGTGTGAGTAAGAGAAGTCGCCGCTGCAAGGACCAATAGCGGGGAAAATTACACAAAAGGCAGGCGGTGGAATGAAATATGGCAATGAGGGAACAAAAACCAACCAATCAGCGATGTCAAAATTAAAACATTTACCTTCCACAACCAATAAATAAACGAAACATTGACATAAACATTAGGGTATAAATAATCCCGGAAGGTACAGACAAAGTAATAGCCAAAGGCGAAAACAATAGTTACCTGTCACGGTAGCCAGCCCCACCTCTTCAGCCCCCCCTGGAGTTGAACCGGCAGAAATTGTGGAGCTCCTACTTTCCTGGGCAAGATTCTAATTTACCCTGTAGCGAAACATTGACATAAACATTAGGGTATAAATAATCCCGGAAGGTACAGACAAAGTAATAGCCAAAGGCGAAAACAATAGTTACCTGTCACGGTAGGTACTAACAATCAGAATTTTTTTTTTTAAAAGGTAAGTTTTAACGTTGGAATAGGCTTAAAAGCCATGGCCTATGTGGGAGGATAAATAGGAAATGGTGGGGTGGGTGGGGTCAACTAACCCACCCCCGATAGTATTAACTATACCCCAACCCAACTACTTTAATTATAACCCAACCCCCCCAACTAAATGCCAACCCCCACATTATGCAAAAAAAAAAAAAAACACTGCGCATCCTTACTCGCGGCCTGTGTACTGTATGAAATCCGCGGCCTTGCATTATAGTCTTTTACTTCGAAAAAAATAAATAAATTATATAAATTAAATACATTGACCTCATTGGGTGGGGTTGGTGAAAGGAGGAGTTCCTGAGTGTAAGGGGGTTGGCGTGGGGGCAATGTGGAGACATGGGCTCCTTGACAGAGCACATGGGCTACCTCAACGTCCAGTGAGACCATCATTTCCCTTGTTTAATAATTCACTAACTTAACTTGTCATCTAAGGCATAGACCATCCTGAAACCCTATCAACGTAGCACATTTAGCAGAAATTAGTTTATTGCAATGAATAGAATTGGTTGAAAAAACTTTAGAAACTCTCATGCCATTGCATTGGAAGGTGTAAATCCAAATACCACAGCCCTCGCCAGCATCCTCCCTGCCAGTGCACTAAATGGGAGCTTCAAAATAGGTGTGGGTGCATACTAAGTTTGCCCCATTCGGCGAACTTGAAGGAAAAAGTTCGAAATTTGCCGAATTTTAACATAGGGTTGAAAATCGCGATTTAATTCACATTTTTTTTTCCTTTTCTGGCAATTTTTTTCCATTTTTGGATTTTCGGTGAAAAAAACACAAGCACACAAAAAAGTTTGCCATTTTTGGAAAGGGTCCAGGAAGATGTAGCAACAAAAACTTGCATGTGCCATAACTTTCATTTTGTGGCTCTGTTTCAAGTATCGTTTTCTCTAAAAGTGCATATTTTCTTGAGCTCTACACATTGATGGCAATATTTTTCTTATTTTCATAAAATCCATTTTTGCATCTTTTTGGACCAAGCAACTTCTTGCAATCTTCTGAAAGAATCATGAGCTTTGATTTCCTGTAGACAGATTAGTAACTAAAAATATTGGATAGCTTTCTAAAACTCAGCGAGTATTCTCCCATGCTCAGACTAATTGTCCCACCTGCCAGCTTGGTTACAACCTGCAAGCACATGTTTTTTGAAGTTTTTACTTTCAAGCACATTATTGTAATAGCTACTTATGAAATCAATGAAATGTGATATTATCTCTCTTTTGAAATGTTAATTTATCTTTTGTTTTTATATATTTAATAAAAATGTATATTTCTCATAGTCGAATTTAATCACGAATTTAATCGCTGATTTTTTTACTAGCGAATTTTTTACGAATTTAATCATCGGTGAATTCGAACACGAATTCGAATGCGACAACTTAGGGTGCATATAGAAGGAAAATGGACTATTTAACAGGTGTGTGTCATAGAAATATGGTTTCAGAGAAATCATTGGTTGTTGTTTATGCTAAAAAACACGACTTTGTTGAAACAACTTTTGAAACTTCCAAGCAAATGCAAGAGACTGGTATCGAACCCAATCAGTTTGCCTTTGCAAAATTATCTCGGCACGTGCCAAATAGGAGCGCTAGAACAAGGAATGGACATCCAACAAAGCATAAAAGATAGAGAAATTTTTGTCAAATGTTGTAGTTGCGAATTCTCTGGCAGATGCACATGTAAAAATGTGGAACCTGGCACAAGGCAAACAAACTGTTTGAGAGTCTGTATTAAAAAAAGGGCGGCAGTGTGGGTTTTCTAGACAACGCTAACTACAGGATATGCAAAAAATGGGTTTGTTGAATAGATGCTGGAAACATTCAAATAATCTAATTTGCAGGTGTAAGCCAAGCCTCCACATCATGCACCAACTCTTTGCCTATTGGTTGCATAACTAATGTTGTGAGAATGGAGATTGGAAATGAATGGAATAGGCATTGTTTCATTTTTCTAGAGAAATGGAATGGTGGCGAGAACTGACATGTGAATTGTTTAACAAGATGCCCTGAGAGAGAACTAATATTGTTGTTCACTTTTAGAAAAGATCCTAAGCACATGTAGAGTCTATTATGAAGGGGGGGGGTAGGGAGATTTCATGTGAATCATATTTAAAAAATGTCTGCATATCAAATAGCAACAGATGTAACTATAGTCCCACTTTCCAACTTATTGATTTGATTGATGTCAGAAACATCAAGGATTATTCTCTTCATGCTCTCAATTCGACATTTTCAGGGAAGGAGGTGCATTGAATCACCCAAAAAAATAATATTCATGGTTTGCCCTTTTGAGTTAAGACTTGGTGAGAGGGTAATGATGAAGGAAAAAAATGGGAGCAGGATTCTCCTTGCCTTGGCCTCAATACCTCGATCTGTGTTTTTGGCGAGATGAGTTGGCCCTTCCAAATCTCGGCAACCATCTTGGACCCTGGTAACTTGTGCGTCTTGACCTGTTCACAGCCACTTGGGCCGATTTGTTTGTCCCCTCAGGGCATGGTCTCCTTACCTCCATCTTCTATCTCCACGCGGAATTCGCATACTAAAAAATATGTTATCATGTTTTTTCATAAAATTTGCTATAAATATTACCTAAATTTATCCCATATAATGACATGCGCTAAGGGGTTGACGGGGTTTAAATGTAACTTTTTTTTTTAAATAAATGGGTTAGTTTACATGGAAGGGGGATAAGGGAGGAGGAGGAGGAGTGAAGAAAGTATGTGGACGTGAAATTTGATATAACTTTAATACTCCACACATGTGTTTTGCTTCACCTTGAATTTTTTCCTCAAAATTTTAAACTCTCGCGATCTCTACCACATGGTTTATATCAACTTAATTATTCATTGCATAGTTTAAACACTTTGAAACATTAAATTTTTTGTTGTACTTCATAGCTACTTATAAATGCAATTTTTCATTGATTAGAGAACTCGTGCATCATGTACCTTCCAAAGTATTTGGTTTCCATATCTTCTTTCAACCAATCTCCAACACATTGAAAGAATCAATATAGCCACTTACTATTAACCTTACCAAAAAATTAAATATTGTGCCAATGATGTACAATATGTGGACTAAAATGATTTTATTGCGAATGGAAATTTTTTTAGAAACCTTGGGCTCCATAACTCTCTTATCGAGTTATTTTGAACATGCGTATTGCATTGGTAAAACCATTATCTATGTAATTTTTTTATTTTTTATTTTTCAACTCTTTAAGCCACCAATTGTGGACCCTTTTCGTCCATTAATGTCATCATATCTTCCAAACCTTAATAATTTTATCACTATAAATCTTACCTCATTGATATCTGACATGTGGCGTAAATTGACTTACTCGTCTTCCACGTGGTTTTGAGAAAACTGGTCAAAGATGTATTATGTGCTAGCTCCACATGGGCTTCACATACTAAAAAATATGTTATCATGTTTTTTCATAAAAAATTATATAATATTAAACCTAAATTTTATCCCATATAATGACATGCAATAAGGGGCTGAGAGGGTTTAAATGTAATGTTTTGAAAAAAAACAAATGGGTTAGTATACATGGAAGGGGGATAAGGGAGGAGGAGGAGGAGTGAATAAAGTATGTGGATGTGAAATTTGATATAACTTTAATACTCCCCACATGTGTTTTTGCTTTACCTTGACTTTTTTCCTCAAAATTTTGAACTCTCGCGATCTCTACCACATGGTTTATATCAACTTACTTATTCACTGCATAGTTTAAAACACTTTGAAACATTGAATTTTGTGTTGTACTCTAGAGCTACCAATAAATGAAATTTTTCATTGATTAGAGAACTCATGCATCACGTACCTTCCAAAGTCTTTTTTTTCATATCTTCTTTCAAACAATCTCCAACACATTAAGATAATCACTATAGTCGCTTATTGTTAGCCTTTCCAAACTATGAAATATTGTACCAATGATGTACAACATGTGGACTAAAATGGTGTTATTGAAAGGAATGATAAACAGATCATACCAAGCCAAGAACACAGATGCTAATCAAACACCACGATCAATAAGATGAAAGCAATTCGCCAGAATAACTTTACATAAAACCTTTGCAAACAAATGAGAAACAATATCATATATTATTATGGAACTCAATGAAATACAATGAGAATGGGCCTTGCTTATATAGGCAAGGAATAACAATCTAAGAACCAGTCAAGGTCATAGATCAAGCCATAAATCATGGAAAGAACTAATCATCAAAGAACTAGTCAAGTCCATAGATTTATGAGAGAACTAGACATCAAGGATCTAGTCAATACCATAGATCTAGGAAAGAACTAGTCAATACCATAGATCAAGGAAAGAACTATACCTAACAACTAGATAATATCTCCTAATATCTAAATAAATAAAAAGAAATATCCACACACATAAGTGGGTGAGGATAAATACAATAAAGGTAAATAATGTACCTAGGTGAACATGAGCTAAAGGTAAATACCTACTCTAATAGTTATTACAAATGGAAAAGTTATAGAAACATTGGGCTCCATAACTCTCTTATCCACTAATTATGAACATGTATATTGCATTGGTAAAACCATTGTCTATGTAGTTTTTGATTTATTATTTTTTAACTCTTTGGGCCACCAATTGTGGACACTTGTCATATAGTAATGTCATCATATGTTAAAAACCTTAATAATTTTTTCAATGTAAATATCACCTCACTGATATCTGATATGTGGCGTAAATTGACTTATTTTCTCTCCACTTGGTTTTGAATTTTGGGTCTAGACCTATCCATAGAGTACTGATGGAAGGCACATGTATTTGTTTGGGGTTCTCATACTTTTTGAAAATTTTAACTCTTTCCCAAGCCTTCACATAACACTAATGATTCATTATTGTCTTGAATTGGTGAAAACATCAATCTACTATAGAGTTTTATCAGTATGTTAAATTTGAAGTCTTTATTACAAATAGAAAACAAATAGTTGGTCATCAAGTGGGTGTATTGAGGCAATTTTTCCTATAGAAACTAGCAATATTATGGGTTTTCCTATTGTTTCACCTTACACACATTCCTAAGACATTCAACATAAAAGTGACAAAAATAATTAAGGGTATTACAAATGTAACAAAAAAACATGTTATGCAATATCTAGTAATATAATGTGTATTCCTAGGGAATCCTTGGTAATAGGTTAATGTTGCTCTTGGCCTCCACTAATGGGAGCCAGGTATGCCTCATGATTTTACTTTTCACACCATTTCTGTATGGATTCGACTTCCTGATTTTCCCCTGGAGTTCTAGGAGTTGGAATTTTTCTTGGGGATAGCTAGATCCATAGGAGTACTAATAGTCATTGATCTTACAACTAAGTCTCGTGTCTGATTAGTCTTTTCTCGGTTATGTATTAATATCCCTGTGGGTTCTAAAATACCCAATAGAATCTTTCTTAACTCCCTGAAGGGAAGATGGGAACATTAGATTGATGTGGAAAGTTCTTTATCTTCTACAGCAAGTGTAGATGGGTAAGGTGTGAATAGAATACATGTTTCTCAGAAGATGTGCCTCTATGGGAAGTCTCGATCACTCAATTGGATGATGTTTCATAGGAGGGAAGACTATGAATTTGTTAATATGGAACTTTTTTCTAATATCCCCCTTTCATTTCCCACAAAAAATAATCTGGATCGTGTGAAGACCAAAATAGAGGTTCACGTGGGGGAGGAGCTAGAAGACGATGCTGGTGGAGGTGGGATAGAGATCGTATCCTTTTCTACTCATGCCGACCACTTGTTAGCTATGGATTTGGTGATGTATGGTGGGGAGATTCAAACTAGGGTGGATGGGGGATTGATGGAGGAGAAGGGCGCTGTCAGTAAAGGTGACAGTGAGGACCAGTTGACTGGGCAGGAACACAAGAAGTTTTAAATCAGCCCCTCAACGGATAGGTCTACAGTTATTGCACCAAGATTAGAGGTTATTGGGCATTGGATGGGGGAAAGATCCCTTATTTTGGTGGAAGGATGGATGACTCTTCAAATGCAAAGCTTTACTTGATCCTTGGGCAAGTTAATGATTATACGCTAGGATACTCATCTTTAGGGAATGATAGTGATGGATGGGACGAAGTTCAATCAAAAAGAAACATTATGTGACATGAAGTTGTTATAGGATGGATTTGGGTGGCGAGCCTTAATGTGTTGTGTAATTCCCTGTTCGGCGTTTACCCTAGTTCTTATCGCAATGACCCTCTTGTTGAGCGTCGAATGGTTGTGTGTATTCCGTTGTCTTAGATCTTGTTTCAGTGATGTTTTAGCATCTTCCCTCTCCTTCTTGCATTCTCAATTCGACATTGACATCTCTGTGTGTGGATTGTGTAATGTCCTGTGCGTTAACCTAATTAAAGAAGGATCTTGTTGTCGCATGGTTAAGCTGGATCATTGGTCATTATTGGTGTGAGTAGAAATTATTTATATTTATAGTATATAATGATAACAAGGTTGTTTTAATTTAATTATCGTTAAGCGATTTTATTGTTTGGTTGGTCACTTTGTAGAATGAACCCCATTCCGCGCTGAGGAAGGGATTACTCATCTTGGTACTATGGTCGTTGCTTGCTTCGTATTTTCTTTTGAATGTCAACCTCTAGTTTTCTTTGCTTGGTTGCTTAAGCCTGTTCGCATGTTGTTTTTATCATTGTGAGTAATGGATAATTTGACTCTTACTTCCTCTTGCTTGCTCATTTGTACGTGATTTAATCTTCTTGGGTTGAATAGTAATCATACAAAATTTCTTATACCTTTTAGCTTATGTGAATTATGTGGAGAAAACTATTGTAATAATAAATGAATTTGTGTCAGTTATATTTTTTTTATTTGTGTAAATAAATTATAAAATTTTGTGTTCAATTATTAAAGCCTTTTAGGCCACGTTACTCATCCAGAGACTTGTAAAATTGTCTCGGTCAGCTTTATCTCCTTCTTGGCGTGGGGTTTTGGTTCACCACTAGTTGTTTAATCATTTTTTTTTGCATTGATGCCATGCTTGGCGTGGGCTGGAGGGAATTCTTTTTTTTATCATTGTTAGGGGCCTCATTTGTGCTGACTGACTGCATGGAGGGTGGAGTTATTAAATTCTAGATGTGTTGGAGTCTTTCTTGCTGGTGGCCGCACTTCATTTATTAACCCTGATTTGCAAATCTTCTATGTTTCTTGTTGACTTTCTGCATATCCTTCTCTGACCACGTGAGTTTTCCTTTTTGTTGGACTGCGTGTGGAGTGGTTGAGAGGCTAGCAAAATCTGTTCTGTCAAGGTGTTTTCTTCATGGTTCCTCCTGGTCGGTGGAATATGATGGATTTGAAGCAGCTGATAAATTCGCTGGCAGACCATCTGGCTCTGTATCACTCTTCCACTTCTGCTTCAGTTTCTTCTGCTTCATATTCTCAGTCGCGCAACAACATATTGAGGTGGATGTCGACGCTGAGCACAGAGCAAAGACAAGCCGCCCTCACAACAGTAGATGACTCAATGGTCGCCATTCTCTTGCAAATGCAAACCCGCATTCAAAAGCATGGTTTGAGCTTTTTTTTATCCTTCTGCCAAACGTTCCTGTTAAAAACAAGATGAAACCCCAGCACGGGGCTATTGTTGATGTTGCACTTCCCAGCCTGTGTTACAGAAAGGCCAAGGGCCTCTTAGCCAGGGCCAACTTCGACAACCAGGCCGAGCGAACTTTGACGGATAGCCTCAAGATTTTCAGTTCCATGGAGGGCCAAATTTTAGTTCCCGAAAGTTCCCCCCTTGATTCCCTGTCGGGTGGCGGAAGATCTTGCGATGGATGTTGATCGATTTGTCTGTCTTATGGATGCCATTTTTGATGGCGAGTTTTTAAGAAGCAAGGGGCCTTTCGTAGCTTCGAAATGGAATTGGGAGGAGCTGCCGTGGCTCAAGGCTAAAGGTTATTATAGCCTAGCTGCTTTCGTTTCCTATAAGCTTGAACTCTCGCTCAGGTTGTCGTGGCTTAATTCATGCGCTAAGAAACGGATGAAGAATATTAATAGTAATATTGCTAATAATTTCTATTCACCTGGTAATGCACACTAAATAGCTAAAAATGGGGGTGGCTTTGGGAGTTTTCGCCGCCAACGTGTTTTGGAGGAAGAAAGGGGTGCGTTGTTTGGTGGAGCGAAGTGGATTAGTGGGACGTGTGGCTTATGCAGTCCCTGCTGGATATGTTGTTGGTGGATGCATTTAAAACAGGAATGATAAGACTAACCCTCTCTCTTAATGATTTATTTCCTTTAGCATTTGGATAAATGAATCTTTGCAAGTTTGTTTGAATGCTGTACATATGGGTTTCTTTTGTAAGGTTGATGTGTTTTTGTTTTACTAAATAAATGGTTTTTGGACTCTGGATATTATATAACATGCATTTACCTATATTGACTCCTTCTTGAAAGAGACACCCAGAAAGAGATGGGTTCCAAATGACTTTTAATCATAATTGCATGAACTAATCTCTCTCCCCCTTTACAGTTTATCTTATTTACTGTTTGAGTAGTAGAAATCTCTACATCGATTCTTGCCTACTGATCTTATAATGTTGGTTTATCTTTTTTCCTTGATTATTCCTTTGAATGATGGTTTCTGTAGAAAATAGTATGGAGCGTGAATGAGGTTTATAATTTTTCTTGTCTTGTTTATATTATGTAGAACATGGCTTGAAAAAGGGAATTTCCAATATGACTGTATTTGGATTTTACTATGGACTTATAATAATATAAACTCCCATTAGGATTGGGGGCTTCTACTTGGGAAGAGTTATACTAGTTTAATTGGTATTTCTAGATAGCTCCTTCTGAGTCATTCGATTATCATTTACCTTAGGGATTATTGAAAACCCTTCACCAGGCCCTCTGTTATTATTATTACTATGAGCTTATTATTAGATTGGAACCCTCTTGAAGCATGCGTTAATGGGTTTTCTATGACCTTTACAAATATGTTAAGCATGCAAGTCATTATCCTATGTGGATAATTCTATGGATTAATTTTGAGGCACTACTTGGATCTTTGAATCGGTTAAAGTAATATTGGATACATCGAACTCTCATGAATGTCGACATTCTTCAAGTTTGATTGATACGTGATATCCTCATGCATATGAATTTAGGCAATGCTTGAAATATGAAATTTTAAATTTATCTTATACTTTGACCTTGAAGCTTGTCGAAATACTTTTGGTAGGAAAATAGATGAATAGGGAAGTTAAGATAACTACCCTAAAATGGAGTCATGCATAGCCTTAAGTAAAGGTGACAACTACCATAATGGGACTGTGCATACCATGTATGACAGTGAGGATATAAGTCCACCTGAAATTATTTAACTTCACTTTATATAACAATAATTAATACCCATAAATTGTGGTATGCAAGTGGAGGTTGAATTATATAACATGATATATTTGTTATCAGGTAACTAGTAAGGATAAATATGTTATTTCAATAATTGGTTAACGAGTGGAATATTTTCTGGCATTTATGATGATTATTATGTTAGCTAAAAATTGATACTTGCATCTCAATTGGGAGTTGAGATAATGTTGATACGTGTATTTATAGTGGCTTGGACCGCGCTTACATATCTTACCTAGTCAAATGTATCTTTGACATATTAGCAAAATATGACAATATTGTTGATTGTGACTCTTTCCAACGAGTTGGACCCTTATACTAATAGAAACATATAAAGACATGGTAATAAACAACCAAAAGGAAATCTAAGTAATATTTGAACTCATGAATTGGCAGAATAATTGTTAACATAAGTATATTCTTAAAATTGTGAGATAAATATCCCAATTATACTTACATATCACTGATTATCTATGAAGGTTTGATACTTGGGTAATATCGATGAATAATATAAGATTGATACTTGTATTTATTATCTAAACTTAATGTCGTTGGTGCTTTTATTTAATTGAAAGATAATATTGTTGGATACTTATATATGTGAAGTAGGTCGAGGGTAGTAGGTGAGCGTTATTATTATTACTGTAATTTAAGTATGATTGATTGCATGGTTAAGGTTGTATATCTAGTCACTTGGAATTGTGTTCTTATGCAAGCAGATCTTAAGGAAGTGAACATTAATGAGTATGAAATGTATTATCATGAGATGTGCAGTTAAGTTTTAAATGTATGTTAGAAATTCATTTGATAAGGAGTATTGCAAACTTTCATTTATTTATATGCTAGATGGCATAAATTATTAGGTGAGGTTTATATCTTATCATGCTCAGTTCTAGTGAACTGACTCTAGTTAATATTTGTGCAGATGGATTATGCAAGTAGATTAAAGAAAAGAGTGTAAAAGTTTCATCAGTTCAAATTATGAAGTTCTTTGTAAAAAGTTCAATGCGTTGTAAATTTTGTAACTTTGCTTGCAAGGAGTTTAGAAGATCTCTTGTCTTGGTATGTTTGGAAAACTATGTGGTGAAGTGTTCTTTCCCTTTTGTTGTTAGACTAGTAACTTACCTTGGTGAGAAATGATATTCAATCATTACATTGGCATAAGTATTGTAAAAACCTGATTTTGAGAATAAAGTTTTAAGTCAAAACTCTCTGACACCTTGTAATGATGTGATATAAGTAAAATTAAATGGAGTGGTTAACCCTTATAGAAGTTAACTAAAATATATATATTCAGATAAATTAATGTAGAGATGACTTACTTGAGAAAAAGAGATTCCTGAAGTACTCAAAGGTGAAACTATCCTTGTAAAGTAAAATTTTATAAATTGATATCCCTAGCTAAACTAGTGAACACTACCCTTTTTGGGTGTGAACTCTTAAAAAAGCTTAAGGGAAAAAAAATGGTTAGTTTCTGGAGGACAATAAGATTTAGCAAGTAGGAGAAGACTTTAAGTGAACTACTCTACAGTGTATAAGAAAATAACTCAGTTGGTAAGATGAAATTGTGCGAATCATATATTGAATCTTTCTAAAAACATAAGTTATGAGTTAAAGGGTGTTTTATCAAAATAGATAACCTTCAATCACTTCTTACTGTGGCATGCCCTAGCTGTGAGAGTGTCATGTGGTTGGAATTCTATGTTGTTCTGTCAAAGGAAACTGTAATATCCTTTTGGGTGTGAATGTTTTCTGTGCTGACCTTGTGGTCATCCCGTAACAAGTGGTTCCCAGAGTTGGTTGTAACTTTGTGACGACATGTTGTGTCATGTTATGTGTTGAAGCAAGTCAAAAAAAAATTATCCTGTATTTTACTGTGTTGTTTGTGTGTGAATTTTTGGGTTGTTACATGTTGTCCTATCTTTGGGTTGAGTTAAGTCTCCTTCACTCATCCTTAGGTACGACTTACATTTTCCTGGGTTTCTTCTCTTCTGACCACTAATAGAGTTCATTTCTTCTATTCCTCAATGTTATATCTTTTTTTCTCCTTTGAGTCTCTCATGATGTATCTAATTTGTAAGGTTTCTGGGAGCCATAATCCCTATTTTATTACCTTGTCTAATAAAACAATATAACGTGTATTTTATAATAGAAGTGGTGTATAGGGACTATGTATTAATATTAGAATACCGATAATTAGAGCTTGAAATAAGGATAATATTCATTATGTTAAGAATGAATGTGATGTGCCATAAGTTTACTCATTAAACACCCCATGGATAGCTCATCGATGATAAAGGATTTTCATCAGGTTAGTTGGGAATTATGTTGCATGCCCAAGGAATTAGGGGGGTCTCGACTTGTTATACATTGGTAGTCAGGGAGATTCTCTCTATTAAAAATGGATTGGTTTTTCCATTAAAAGTCAAGAGAAATGGATAATTATTTTGCATGACTATTTTTGAAAGGGTTCCACTCAAGGAATCAAGACCTTGAAGGGTTTAGATATCCCAAACTTGTATTTTATACAAAATCCATTGAAAGTGCTTGGCTCATTTCTTATAAAAGGAATTTCATATGCTAGGAGAAATAAAACCCTTAGTGCTATGGAACATAGATTAGTTCAAAATTGGGCTCTCTATCAAGTCTCATTTAGTGTGGTGGTCACCATTTGTTTACCTTCCACAATGTGCCTCTTATTGAGGTTCCTTGGGTGCATGCCCTCAAGTTTATGAGATGAGGGATTTGTACGATGTAGGATGTCTATAACTGCCACTTTAGATGGATTATTCTCGAGCAAAAAGCTAAGGTTAAAGTATCATTAGTCAATAGAAACTAAGACTCATATCAATCCATTCTCCAATCTATTCCCAATGATATGTCGCAAAAATTCAATTTTTTGTCTCATAGACCTTAGTTGAAGGAGTTGAAACAGTTTCCATATACACCTTTTCAAAATTACTCACCCAGCAAAGGTAATAAATTGATGACTCCCAAGCCTCCCATGATGGATAAAATCAACTCATGTTGGTCATTGAGCTCTTCTATTTGCTATTGGCATAACATATTCTGTACAATCTAGTATGTTGTTCTTCATCCCAAATATCAATCATTTTGCATGGTGTATTCTTTACCAGAGGTTACCCATTGGTCACAAGATCATTCAATTAGGTATTCGAGATCCTCATTAACTGTTTTTTGGGTAAATAGAAACCCTTATACACCTTTTTTATATTTTTTCACAAAGCTCAAATCATATGGGCTTTGATTTATGATTCTTTCAACCTTTTTGTCGTAAAGCGTTTCTCTAAAAGAAAACTTTGCTATTGGATTGGCTAGGTATACCCATGGCCTTCAACTAAGTCTCACATGCTTTCATAGTGGAAATACTTTTCTTCATTTAAAATAGATAAATTTGTCTCTTTTTTGCTCATTTTCTTTTGATTGCAAATCTTCATTTTTTAACAAAGCGATGATTTTTCCTAATAGATTTTTTACAAATTCAAGTACAAGCATAAAACATGATGTTAGAAGTGGCCAAACTTCCTACCCTTCTAGATCACTAGGGAAACATCCCTTACACTATTTTTCAGGATTTTCCTCCCCCTGCCATTCGAGATCCCTCTATGAGAGGAAGAGGTTCTCAGCACATTCGGTCTCGCCATTAGTTAGGCAATTGTTTGGGTGGGGCTCAACTCGTTTCCATTATTCCTCTCCATCATATTTTTGGGGAACAAGTTTGGGGTTCACTGCCACCACAAATCACTTCTATCTTCGGATATAAACAAGTTCCCTTGGCTGACATCGGCTATTTTGCCACCCTGGTACAGAAAATTAAAATGAAGAACAAAAGGAGGACATTGAAGTCACAACCATTGGCTAGGAGCACATTCACGATTGGAGGATTTTCCAGGTGGCGGGTGGTGTAAGCTTGAAGTTAGATATCCTCTGCCTCTATCTCTCTTTACATATGAGGCACTAATTATTTTTTAATGTGATCTTATAGTTGGTTTTTTTGCCTGCAGGGTAGTACTTTTTTGTTTCACATGCCTTTGTGTGGGTTCGGACGTGAACAATGCTTCCATACCACCTATTTTTTTGGTGAATAATTAGACTTTTTTATTATTGCTAATATAGGAGTTACTTCATTTTAAAAAACAAAAAAAAAAAACTTTGTAGAAGTATAACAAGGACTAGATATAAAGATTTTCACAAATGTAAATCAAAACTAAGATAACACATAATTTTTAGATCATTTCATCGTGAACGAGTTACAGAATTTTATTAATAAGATTACTTTGAACTGTTTTTGTTTCTTATTATGTCAAAGAAATTTGATGCTTTAGAAAAAGGAGGATTATCTTTATCGAGATTATGACTAGAAATTTAATATAGTTAATACTCCCTCGGGTTAACATTGATTTGGTTTTTTACTATACTAAAACTTTAAATAATAACTATTATGGATGGATATTTACATCTCCCGAGGTCGTTTTGTTTCATGCCATTTGAAATGTATATATAAAGTATAACTCTAATGTGAAACCTGCATTTTAACTGCTGAAAAGCATTTCACCTGCTCATCTTTCCTTCTGATACATAAAATCGTTCAAATCGCAAGAAAATGGTAGATAACCAGAACCAGAACCACTGAGCGGGTAGCCTATCTACAAGATACATTATGTAATGCCCACTTCCCTTCGACACTAAATGAACCATGAGTATCTTGTCCAAATTGTTTATAATGGTAAATATGACTGTTGTGTTCTAGTTAGCATGAAAATAAAAAGGTGTGGACACCAAGTTTTCTATTGTGTTTTGGTTATTATTATTACCTTGACTCTATGTCGTATTGTGGACCTTGATGGGAATTTAAGGATATGATGATGATGATCTAGAATAGTTTCCTTATTAGAGATTGATTGTTATGTCATTACTATTTTTTGTATTGTTTTGGCTCTTGTCACTCTTTATTGGATCCCTAGACCTTGATATCGTAATAAAAATTAGACATTTATAGATGGACATGGATACACTCGTTTTACTTATTAGATAGACAGTACATACATGTTAGACTTGTGACATGATGTGACTATTACGGTAAATTTATATGATTGATTCCTATATCAGCATTCAATGTTCTAACTGTTACTACTGTATGGATGTATTGGACGTGAATTACGGATATTTTTAGATGATTGTTTATGTTGTGATATTAGTGTAAATTGATGGATTGTTATAATCGAAATGTTAGAAAATTAAACAATTGGTGAATTACTTGTTTCTAACATTGATTTAATTATTATATTCAATGATGTAAATTGTTATGTATGCATGCATGTGTTTTATCATTTTGATGTCATTCATATGGCCACGAGGCCAGAAAGGTATTGTTGGATTTTGTAGGAAATTATAACACAACAAACTACGGGGGATAGGAGACCAACAATGAAGGAATGTGGGGTATTGACAATAGGTCATCATGGCAACTCGTGTATTCGTATGTTGTGTATTGTTGTTGATTTTGTTGGAGGTACCCATTGGGGGGTGACATCAATAGTGACCTTGGGTAAGTTTGTGATTTTGTCTTGTTGATGTTATTTTATTTGTGAGTTTTGTATTTTTATTAGTATGTGGAGTCATTTTTTTTATTGTTGTTTAACACACCTCTTAGGTTATTAAAATTGTTTAACTAGTGTTAATTAGGATTTGACAAAGGGAGAAATACATGTGATTTGGTAGATTTTTATGTGTATGGGATGAGAATGAATTAAATTGGTTTGAAGTAGTGTGTACTCAATATCTCATGTGAAATTCGGATTTTGACTTTCTAGGCCATTTTGGTGACTTGTGGGACAAGTTAAGCTTGTTCCACACCTCTTAAAGTGACCCACCCACTAGGCCTATGATGTGAGGGACTTATTTTAGGTCCTATTTTGTTTTTTTTATGGAGGAAAAGGGAGATTATGTGCACTTTTCTTACATGGGTATTTAATTTTTGTCCTTGAGGGGTGTGGGTTGGGTTGAGTGTGTAAGAGGGTGATCTTTTCCCCAACCACCAATTTATTATGCTTTGGGGTTTGGGTTTGACCTTGGTGATGTGGGTTGGAGGATAGATGATGTGGCATCCTACATGGAGCCACATCACCCCTCTCTCCTTCTTTTCTATTTATTTCATTTTGTGTGAGGATTTTGGGGGGACTATTTTATTTTTTGGAACATTTGAAATTTTGGAGAGCATTCTTGAGAATGGTGTTTGAGCTTGGAATGGATGGTGCTTGGTTAGGATTTTAGAAGGCTTGGAACTTGTTTGTGCTTGGTCCTCTTCATTTGGAAGGTAGATCTTCACTCTTGTATTTACTTTGTTATTTGTGGTACTCATATGTGTGGATGATTGTATTGCTTTTGATTATGGAAAATAGATTTGATTCTTAGGTTGTGGGAGAAATGGAAATGGGGGTAAAACTTGAGGGAGGCATAAAAGAAATGTTATTGGGATTTTAGGAGGGAGTTGGGGTGGGATGTCCACCTTGTTGATAAATATGCTTTGTATTTATCTTGTTATTTTCTTAGGGGAGGCATAAGAGTGAGGGAGGCATAAGAGTGTTGTGTGTATTGTGATGAAATTTTTGGAGGCTCATAGGTGGACACCCAAGCCCTTGGGAGGCATAAGAAGAACCCCCATGTTCCTTTCTCCTCCATGGCTTTAGCATGAAGCCTTTGTGTTTTGATATTTGTTGATTGGTTGTAAATAAATTGGTATTGTGTTATTTAATTGTTGCCTTGATTGAATGTGTGTGTGGAAGCCATTTTTGAGTTGCCATGGTTTTCTAAATAACCCTCATTGCTTCCTTGTTGGGGCTCGGGGGCCAATGAGGGAGAAGGCTTCTCTCTCTCATTGGATATTTTGGTTGGGTGGAGAGTGTTGCCTACTCCCCCCATTTTGTTGTGTGCATGGCTTGATGAGATGGTGGAGCCCAATTGAAGAAGTGCTCTTGTTGCAAAAAGGAATGTGTAGTGAAATTTGATCTATTATGGATTTACAACTTGTAAATTTTACGAACTGTATATTGGATCTAATCTTGTATGTTATTAGGTAGATCTTGCAAATGGGTTATTGAAACTTGAACTAATTCAAATGAAATGTGAACCTTGCATTTGTTTGTAAAAAAAAAAAAAGAAATATAAGATCTCTTCAATCTAAATTTTGCTTAGGAGTTGTGTTGCAAATCTGTTTTAGAAAAGTAGTGTTATTGGGTGGAAAGTGAATTTTTATCCTCTTGAATTATTGGAATTTTTGGTAAATGGGAAAAGGAATTTAAAAAAAAGACATTCAAGTTCATGCTTTACTTTCTTTTACCCAAGTGAGTGTGTAAAGAATGGTTAGAATTAATTTTATAATATAATTTCTATTTGTAGCTATAACAATTGTCCTAAAGTAAATGAATAAATTACAACAAGATTACCCCTTTTAATAGTCATATAAATAAGTTTGAAAGTGAAAAATAAAAAAAATAAAATAAAAAATTAATTGATGAATGCACAAATTTATACACCCAATTACTTAAGTGTATGTTAATTTTTATATTCAAATAAATTTTTAAATGCAAAATTTATCCTTCCGCACTAAATTCGCAACCCCCTATTTTAATGGGAAACTAAATTAATGAATAAATACATATTATTAATATATAATAATTATATGTTAATTATATACATTGTTCATTTTCACAATTTATAATATCATTAAATGAATATTATTATTTAAATATCCTTGATAAATATTTATATTTATATTTTTAGTAATTTATATATATATATTATATATATATATATATATATATATATATATATATATATATATATATATAGTAGTTAAAAAGTAATATTAAAATACAAAATATGTAATATTAGTCAATAAACAACTTTAAAAATATATCTATATAGAAACACTTATATTATAAATGTGGCCTATTGATTTCTTTCATATTCAAAAGTTGGTATAAAAACAAAATGAATTAAATAGAAAGTATGTGTATTAAACTTGTTTTCTTAACTCCGAAACTTATTAATGAGAGAATGTATAATAAAGTAAAATAAAAAGAAAAGTTTTTATTTGAAAAGGGGGGGACCATGTGGGGTAAAGCCATAGCCAACATTGTTTTGTTTAATATTTTTTTTTTTTTGTTAACCATGACCCATTTTTGGGTGGATGCTTTCATGGGTTTTTAAACAAAGGAATGTGGCTATTGCTGTGTTGGTCAGCCATTATGGGGGCAGCGGCCTGTGTAGAAGTGTTGTGAGGATCCGCAGCCACCCCCAAGACTATAAACTACTTTTTCATTTAAATAAAACCTTACCATTTATTCAAACAAGCGGTCATTCTTCTTATATGCGGCCCTTCTTTTATCAGTCGGTCTGTGTCAATTTCCTTTTTGTAGTTGTGCGTATTTTAAAACACACACACACATATATATTCGATTATATTTTTTTTGTGAAAAAAAATTAGTATAAATATATTTGTATATTAAACAAAACCTTCAGAAATTTCGGGTAATTAAGATAATAATAATAAAAATAGATGTGTGGTTCTCAAAACAAATATGTAGAGTTTCGGGTTTTACTGAAATGGGTATATACCCATTACATATACCCCCTAACCTACAAGAAAAAATACTATAAAAAAAATTTAAAATAAAGAAAAGATACCAAATACCCACAAATAGGTTGGCTAGATTCTTGCCTTAAACACAAAGACTTAACAAAGAAGAGCTTCCATCCTCTCTAATGGCGTCCATGGCTCCATCTTATTCTCCTCCTTCCTTAACCTGTGAATCCAAACAAAAGAATTGAGAGAATAAGTCTAAGAAACGAATATATGAGATCTCATAAGGATTTCTAGGGTTCTTTTAGAAAACCTACATCTAAGGGTTAGGAAAGATTGAATCCAATGGTGTAGGATGAACCCTACATCACTTAAGTGATGGGGTATTTAGGTGGGAATGAAATAAATAAAATGAGGTGTGCGTAATGTTAAATGGGGCCTAAGGGGTTAGACTAAGTTGTGCACATTGTCTTTTTAAATAATGAACTAATAATAATATGCATGTCTTTAACATTGCAAAATTAGTATTCCTTGTCTAATTTAATTTAAAATTTATTTATCGCCCTTAAATAATAATTTTAAAGGGAGATTAATGGAATAGAGAAATTAAAAGAAAGATGAGAAATATTATTGAAATATTGATGCTTAGTAAGAAAATTTAAATCATGAATCGAGTTTTTGGAATGGAGTCAATATTAATCGGTCATTGTCTTGAATTTCAGCCTACCTCGAAAATTGTATAGAACGTTATTATCAATAATTTAATTTAATTTCGATGAATGTTATTGTCGTTACCTTTAAAAAAAAAAAATCCATAATTTTCACTTTTTTTTATTGGGTTTATTGTGTTTTCTTGTTGAGAAAAATGCGGGTGTTACACATTGTTGCGCCTTCCTATTGAGGATGAAACCAACGACTCTCTACAACAGCTACGCATCCGGCCTTGATTCCATGTGTTCCGAGTTTCGATTTTAACATCGTTACGAGCATCTAATGCCCAATCTCATGCAATTCTTACTCCAAGATTTACACAAGAGTATGATTGCCGTCGTCTGGAAATTTCTTGGCCAAGGGAATGAACATCATAGGAGACAGACATTTCTATTCTAGGCACACCTCGCATTGATAATTTCAGCTCGTGACGTCGATGAAGTCTCCGAATGCTCGATTTGCCATAATCAGTTTGAATTGGGAGACGACACACTGAAAATGTCGTGCCACCGACATCACATATTCCACACCGCCTGTGTTCGCCCATGGTTGGAGGCTCATGAAACTTGTCCCATTTGCAGGGGGAATATATATGAACTTCTAAATTCAACTTCAAGTAGTGCTCATCTTGATGGGTGACATGGGAACGGGAAGAAACAACAAATACATCATCCGTTCCAATGAATCACAGGAAGAATTTACCTTGAAAGAAATAAAACTAAAATCAAGGGCTATATATAAATTTTATATGCAATTTAGTAGTATTCTTATAAAAATGTGTCTTAATAACATTATATTATCTAGGTCTTGCTATTGTTATTAAGTGAATCGATTAAATAAGTACTAATCAATTATCTATTAGTTTGATTAGTAATTGAATTCAATTTGTGTCTTCCACATATTTAATTAGGTTGGTAGGTTTATATTAATACATATTTAAGTACAGTTGGAGTGAAATGTTTTCACTAAAAAATTAACTTTATTATACATATGTGTTGCTCTTTTCTATTTAATGACTACATTATTCTTGTATGTATAATTAGTAATCGCATGTGTATTATGCAATATGAATGTCGAACGGTATATGTTATTTGATTTAGAAGGATAGTTATGTTTTTTGTAGCTGATGTTGATAATGTGCGTGATTGATTTTGTAAGTGTAGGAATATAGATGAAGCATTACATTGAAAGGTTCTATTTCTATATTTCAAATTTGATACACATTCGTACATATACATTTGCATATTTTATATCACTAGTAGTTGCATTTTGCGGAGTAGGTTGTTTGAACTTAAAATGAATACATGAAGACTTCGGTACATGTGCATGTTTTACATCATGAGTGGTTTATTTGTGCTAAACATGAATACATTTGATACCGTTTTGGATAGTTAATTACTTTTACAGTTGATGTTGATAAGGGGTGTGATTGACTGCAATATTGTACACATGTTATTGCTAGTATGATAAATATTCTATAACTTATGATATCATGTTTGAGGTACACACAAAATGCCACTACCTGTTAACTTAACAAATATGAACTTATCCGAATTATCAGCATTAGCTACAAGTTTAGATTAGAATTACATGTTATCTAATCCTTGTTTTCTAGGTTTACATGTTGATTCTACTCATAACATATTATTTATCTGAAGTAGTATTCTTTGCCATTAATGTCACATTAACATGATGTAGCGACCCATTAATTCACACACGAACAACACAGTAAAAGAAAGGATAATTTTTTTTTTTGACTTGCTTCCACACATAACACGACACAACATGTCGTCACAAAGTTACAACCAACTCTGGGAACCACTTGCTACGGGGATGACCACAAGGTCAGCACAGAAACGTTCACACCCAAAAGGATAATACACTTTTTCTTTTAGACAAGACAACATAGAAGTCCAACCACAGAACACACTTACAGTTAGGGCCATCCACAATGAGATATTCTTGAGGGTTATTTATTTTCAAAATACATCTTGCAATTCTTAGCTTACGTTTTCAAGGAGGCTCAAGGTATGATTCATACAATTCATCTTACCAAGCTAAGTTTATTATTTTTACACTGAGTAATCATCTTTAATCTTCTCTATTATGACATTCATTTGCTTAATTCGTTTATTTAGAGAAAGGGGTAATTTAATTTCACAAGGCCATCTATTAACACTTACGCTACTAGAACTTGTTCATGCCCATATGACAACATGGGTTTGCGTTCAACATTCTTAAGAGAAGAAAGACAAGGCACCTTGGAAAAAGGTTAGAGGGAGAAGGTTGAGTTGAAATCATCTTCAAGACCTCATTTGTTATTAACCCGGTTTTTATTGAAGCTTGAGGATTTATCGAAAATTATTAAATATTTTATTTAGGCTTTACTAGATGATTTTTACAAAAGAAAACAATTTACCTTTCAAATGGTTGAGAGACAGATTGCATGGTTTTGAAACCGATTCCTCCTACTTATTAAATCTTATTATCTTATATCAACTAACAATTTGTTTCACCTTAGGATCATTCTAAGAATTCGCCATAAAAAGGATAATGTTCGCTAGTGTAGCTAGGGATATCAAGTTATATAGTGTTACTTAAAAAAGGATAGTTTCATCTTAGATAACTTATGGAATTACATGCTCTCAAGTTGGTCACCTCTACACTAATTTATTTGCAATATAAAATTATTATTTTTGTTTAGCTTCTTTAAGGGTTAACCGACCCATTTTACTTTACTTATAATATATTGTCACTCAGTCTTAGAAAGATTTAACTTGACAATTTATTCTCAAGATCAAAGTTTTACAATACTCATATCAATGTAAAGATTGAATACCATTTCTCACAAAGGTAAGTTACCAGTTTACCTACAGAAGGACAAGACAACATTCATCACGAAATTTCAGAACAACCCAAGGCAAGAGGTCTTCTAAACTCCTTTGCAAGCACTATTACAAAATTTACCTCACATTGGACATTTTTACAAGGAAATTCAAAAATTGCACTGATGAAACCTTTACAACTCTTTCCTTTAATCTACTCGCATAATTCATCTGCACAAATACTAGCTAGAATCAGTTCACAAGAACTGAGCATGTTAAGGCTACACATTGCAACAATAAGCTAACATTTAACAATATCAAGAAACGAATGCTCTAATTCAAAAATGGATTAAAACAAAACCCACAACTCCAAAATTATTCGCATGAGAAAGAAATCTAAACCATCCAACAAGGAGAAAGTCAAAATACCAGTAAGAACAAAATCACATAAAACAAGGCAAGACCTTATGGGTTAGGAAAAAGAAAGTCAAGAATGTTGATATTTCCTTCATGTAATCCTATGGATTACGTGATTGGAATCCAATACTCAATCCATCCATCTAAAGAGGTCCAAGAGAAGACAAAACATACTAATTATGATCGTAGGTGGCAAAACAAAACGACGTTATCCAAATCTCCTAGGGGGAGGCTTCATAGTAATATGGGTTCGACGCCCTTAAAAGAAAAACAACTATAGTTTTAGTTTTAACCAAGGAGTTTTACCACTACCTTCTTATAGGATTTCTTAAACGTAGTATACTAGTTAACAAAAAAAATCCACTCTTCCAAAAGCGTACAAATGAGACACAAAAAGGGCCATTATTCTACCAAAAAACCTCTATCCTAATCGTCAACTTCTCTACATAATATAAGGGAAGGCTAAACCTAAAATTCGTTAATAATTTTTATATATTTCTGACAATGTCAATAAGTATTTTAAAATAAAAAATAAAAATTGATTTCCTTAACAAAGCCACAAAATGGGACTTTTAGTAACCCAAGTTTGAAGAATAAGATATTCGAGTTCGAAAACAAAGGGATTCGATACACGGTGGGGTAATACACCAGCGATGCCCCAGACTCAAAAGACCTTACCACGAGTGCAAGCACAAAAATAAGAACCAACACACATATCCATCAAGAAGGTTATGCAGTGCAGTCAGACCTAGAACTAGAAGTTCTATGAGCTCCTTGCCAATGGTATATAAGATGGAAATTTACCCGATCCATGTGGGCTTATCAAGGAAATGTCTAGCAAATATCAAAGAGATGAATATAATAGCCCACCTATTATATTATCACTGTAATCAGCTGTCATCTAACAGGAAACGAGTTCACGAGTCCAATACCATGGATTCACCTACAAATTTTGTTTCAGTCCAACTATTAATAGCTTGCTCGCGACCCCTAATAAAAATTGTAGAGATTTCATTCAATTAAACTTACAATGTTTCCCCCTTATTTTAATCAAACAAGAGTTTGAACTAGGAAGTAGGTATAGTAATTCTCTCAACATGTAGAGGCCAAAATAGATGTCAGGTTATTCATCATCTAGAAATGGGTACAAAAGTCAACCATGTACATTTCTAAAGCAAAACTTTAATGCCATTTTCTAATTAAACAAAAAGTAAGGAATTCCCACAGGCTTCAACAAGTTTTAGAACCCAACGTCACTATTAATGTACCTTTTAGAAAAATAGGAGAGCCCTAAACAGGAAATACGTATTTATTCAACCAAATAAGAGATATGAAGGCTTAACCTTCCATATAGTAAGCCTTCAATTATAAATACCATCACAAAATTCTTTTAAAAGAGGGTCATATAAGAAAACGAAACTCTATAATGTTTCCTTCCCTACGAACTAGACTGCATCACTCAATATTATAGTAGCCCATTTAGACAAATATGAAATAGAGTAAGCTATAAGAGAGGAAAAGAACATTCCAAGAAAAACCAGTGAAGGTCAATGCATGGCGGTTTGTGTCCCACTTTTTGTCCCAAAAATGCGATGTAAAATGAGAGGTGCATGGTTTCCAATGAGGGTTCACGCGAACACTTCATTCGCGCGAACCCGTTTCGCGCGAAGAGACACGTAAGCCGTTATTTGCCGCGTGGTGAAATTGAAAGTGTTCGTGCGAACATCATGTTCGTGAAAGGGGTTCGCGTGAAAGGTGTTCGCGCGAACCCCCCTGTTCACATATTGGAGGCGCTGCGGAGAAAATCATTTTCCTCCGCCCCGTCTCCTTCGCGCGAAGTCTGTGCAACCGACCAAACTGCCCACCACACCAGCTGAGAGCCCACCAGCGACGAAGGCGAGCAACGACGAGCCCAGGTATGTAGCCACTAAAATACCATTTTTTGCAAAACCCTGGAAAAGTTTTTTTTGGTAAAACCCCATTTTTTCTCATAGAAATGAATTGAATGTGAAGGTCTACTCTGAAAATACCTGGTTGGCCGTTTTGTATGCTACATCCTTGTTACTTGTAAATGGTCTCTTTGAGAAACTTGAGGGCAATAGGCAATATTTATACCCTTCCATTATGTACATCCAATCAGACAATAAGAAGTATTCTTTTACCAGGTTCAGAGAAACTTGTTTTTGCAATGGACGATTGTACTGTAGTTTCAAGCTAATTTTATCTTAGTATTAGCTTTGATCCACGACTAAGGAAGAATTCATATGGTTGTTACCTGTACATTTTTCCAAGGTCCTCTTAGTTGCCCCAGTTGTTCAATGTATTTTTTTGAAGGGTTTCTTTTATGTGTTGCAAATTGTAACATTTTTGGATCTTTTTAGTTTCTGGAAAAATGAGTATATTGTGTAGCTCACAGCTACCCATGCCATACTAAGATCCCAATAGTGGCATAATTGTTGATTGGAGCCGAAATTGCAGAATGCACTGCCAAAATACCGAGGGGCTCTTTGGCCAAGAATCAGTCTTAAGGGTGTCTATCGACATGTTATGGGCATGAACCTAGGTCATCATCATGGCGGCATTAGGTCTTTATTGGTAATGGTATTTTCTCATCGTTTGGAAGGTATGATTGTGCTTATTATGGCAAAGCCAAAACATTCTTACTACAAGTGTTATATAATAAGGAAGAACCGTGAGCATTGTGGTAAAACCATTCTTTTCAAAAATGTTGGGTTAAGCTTGAATATAAAGTAGTTGAGCTGAAAAGCTAAAAACAATTCTGATTACACTACAACAAACTTAACGATTATTGACGAGAGTTAAGTGTAATCATGGTGGCAAGGTCAATCCCTATAGATGTTGGTTTAAGCCTATGGATGAAGACCATCCTATGATTTGAATTTGGTTTAATTCTATGTATGAAGACCATAGAATGATTCATACTTTTTGTGGAGGAGATAGATCGCACTAACAATTACCCACGAGATGGAGGCAACAGGGTATTTTTCGATTCAATATTTCTGAATGATGTTCACGAGTAAAATAATCATTCCTTTGTCACCTAAATGAGAAGTTTGCAATGCCATATTGATTGATTGCAGGAAACAAATATTCACTGCCGTGTACGATGGATTGGAGTCACGCTATTCAAAGCTTCATAAAATTTCCCTGAATCAGGAGATGAAGGTTTATTACGGTGCAGAATGAAACGATTCATATTGCTCAGCATTTTTTTCTCCTAGAAATTAATTGAATGTGAAGGTCAACTCTGAAAATACCTGGTTGGCCGTTTTGTATACTACATCCTTGTTACTTGTAAATGGTCTCTTTGAGAAACTCTGAGGGCAATAGGCAATATTTATACCCTTCCATTATGTACGTCCAATCAGACAATAAAAAGTATTCTTTTACCAGGTTCAGAGAAACTTGTTTTTTACAATGGACGATTATACTGTAGTTTCAAGCTAATTTTATCTAGCTTTATTTCTATTAGCTTTGATCCACAACTAAGGAAGAATTCATATGGCTGTTACCTGTACATTTTTCCAAGGTCCTCTTGGTTGCCCCCGTTGTTCAATGTATTTTTTTGAAGGGCTTCTTTTATGTGCTGCAAATTGTAACATGAAGGATCTTTTTAGTTTCTAGAAAAATGAGTATATTGTGTAGCTCACAGCTGCCTATGCCATACTAAGATCCCAATAGTGGCATAATTGTTGATTGGAGCCGAGATTACAGAGTGCACTGCCAGAATAATGCATATCATGGTTGCTATGTTATAAATGTTTTGCATATGGTTTGGCTTGCTAAAAGTGCTCATACAGGTTCAGAATCCATGAGTTTATATGGATAGCTAAAACATCCACTAATTATATATAGGTGGCCAGGAAATAGAAAATAGAAAATTGATCATAGAATGGCTAAATTGGGATTTTCCTGTAGTGGCAAGAGTACTCTTCTTAGAGATGGTTCAGTGATTTTGATGTGCCTGTTTTGTATTAGACCTTCATTTCAATCAATACTTATCCTTTTGAGTTTGGAGGTTCTGTTCACAGTGTTGCATCTCTGTTGATTTTCTGGAGTAATCTGTGAATGTTTGTAATCATACATGGATTTGTTGGAGGAAAAGTCATGCCTCAGATTAAGATGTAACCAGCTCGTGTACTGACAAATTTCAACAGTGGCATGTTGGGCACTCAATTTGAAGTCAAGGCTCTATCGTTCTCTACAACACTTGTTTTGACTTAAAAGCAAATGAAGATGAACTTTCCTTTGATGGTCACTGATCATAGCAAATCCTTTATAGTCATATTGCAAAGTTTTGACTCAAAATGCTCTTGGCGAGGATGATCCTTTCCACTGTTATGCAACAATATATGAACAAGTCTGGGAGAGTTTGCCAATAGATCAATAGCAAGCAAGCCAAAGGAGAACAAGGTTCTAGTATGCATTGGTACCAAGGGTACAAAAGGGACCACTAAAGGGCTGATATAGAGATAGACGATGCCCTTGTGACAGGCTATGAGAGTGACTAAAAAATCCTAGGAGGATTCAAGGTTGCCTTCTCAAGGCTTCTCCTAACACGCACAATTGGCAATCCTCTAGATGTAGAAAGAAAATTGGCACTGTGCACCTGCCCCCGTAGTTTCAGACTGTGAGTAGTGAAAATTCGTCAGCTCTACAGCAAGAATAAGAAAAGGATATCTGAGGCACCATGATCACCACTTGCTAGGTGAGGGAGATGGAGAAGCCTCACAGATCTAGAACCACCCGTGATAGTGACTAATGAAGCTAATGGGCACTTGACATCGGACAACTATGGATGAGACAGGCTGAAACAAGAAGCAATAAATTTGATGGCCCTAGAAGTCCTTTTGACATCTCGATGTCTGAATGTAACAACCTTCATAAGGTAGGGCCAATTATCTCTAACATGAATTACGAAAAAATATAGCTAGTAAAATCTCACTCAAATATCATAATAGATAGAAATGCTAAAGATAAAGCATTCTTCCATCTAACACCTCTATGAGAGAGAAAAGACGGCATATCCTTTTTCCTTGCGGAATATGGTGATCTATCTTGACTCCTAACTGGTGCGAAAAGATGTTGACCTTAGTCAGAGAGGACAATCATCCAATCAGAAATCCACAAGGAATGCTCATCATAAAATTCTGCTACATCCTTGTTACTTGTAAATGGTCTCTTGAGAAACTCTGAGGGCAATATGCAATATTTATACCCTTCCATTATGTACGTCCAATCAGACAATAAAAAGTATTCTTTTACCAGGTTCAGAGAAACTTGTTTTTTACAATGGACGATTATACTGTAGTTTCAAGCTAATTTTATCTAGCTTTATTTCTATTAGCTTTGATCCACAACTAAGGAAGAATTCATATGGCTGTTACCTGTACATTTTTCCAAGGTCCTCTTGGTTTCCCCCGTTGTTCAATGTATTTTTTTGAAGGGCTTCTTTTATGTGCTGCAAATTGTAACATGAAGGATCTTTTTAGTTTCTAGAAAAATGAGTATATTGTGTAGCTCACAGCTGCCTATGCCATACTAAGATCCCAATAGTGGCATAATTGTTGATTGGAGCCGAGATTGCAGAGTGCACTACCAGAATAATGCATATCATGGAGATATTCCATTTTCACAAACCTTAATACTACTGCCATGAGATTGATTTTTATGCCCAAAAAGAATTATTGAACCTTGTGTCTCTATTTCAATGTTTTACCGATGTCTTTTGTTGTTTAAATATATGCATTAGACATGTCTTTTACCGATGTGTTTTGTTGTTTAAATTTGGATTGGTGTTCTATTTGATTGCGCTAATTCTGTATCATATGCACAAAAAATGTGTTTCAGGGAAAGGTGAATCCCACTCAATTGTTCTGCTTTGATAATGGTTTGTGCCCAGGTAAACTTACATTCTCTTCTACAAACATTGCTTTGACTTTAAGATCATCTAAATGTATTCAAAACTTTTCATTTCTGAACTCTGCAACATCACTTGGTATATTTTGTTATCAAATGATTTGTAATTTATGTAATTTATTGAAGCTTGAAAAGTTCATATTTCTGTTTTCATTAATATAGGAGAATATCTTAGGAATTTTTTTTAATAAAAAGTACTATTGATTAGAATTTTACTTTCATTTTTTTTTACAGTCATGGCTTCTTCTGGAACTCCTAATTTGTTTGAGAGGACCGATTTAGAGATTGCAAAATTGCAATCTATTCTCGAAAATCCAACTACAGCTGGGCAGTATAAAGCCCATTGTGAAAGAATACTGGTTGATCTTCGTAGAATAGAGACAAGTTTGAAAACATATAATCCATTTGATTCTGAATCAATAACAAAATTTATGGATTCACTAAAATCAAGTGTCTCAGGAGATGTAGGTTATAATGAGATTACATCACGACTTTCCGATAAGGAAGTCGCTAAGAGGTCTTGTTGGAGTTTTTATGCAGACAAACAGAAAATAAGGGCCTATTATGTAAACAAATGTTCATGTCCTTTATGTGCCCCTTTGATTTATCCTAGATTTGTGGCCTCTCAAGGCCAATTTCCAAATAATGACCAATTACCGTTATACTTCATAATGATGCTACATGCTGAGGTTCACTTAAACCTAAAGGTGAACTATTTAAACATCCCTAGTTATTTGGGGCAGGGGCGTGGCCGTATTAGCCACAGGTAGGCATATAGAAAGGAGGGAGCTCCTGCAGTTGTTGATGTGCGGCAGCTTGTACCAAGGCCACAACCATTCTTATCAGGCTTTCAGGATGTCGCAGCACCTGTCGTTATGACTGCACATGAGGGTGCTATCGAGGGTCTTGCTAGCATTACTCGCGAGACCCAATTGATCTCTTCTGACCGTGTGGGTCAGTACCTTCAGAGACGTGATACTAGCAGTGGAGGTGCTAGTAGCACCAGTGATGCACGCAGCGAGGTATACACTCGTGCATCTTTGATTTCCCCAGATGACTTTGAGCTAGTTACAGATCCTGCTCAGGCATGTCGGCTAGGACGCATCATGGCTGCTGACTTGTTGCATGCGTATGAGGTGATTGCTCGGCATTGCAGCATTCCACTATCGGGGGTTTTAGATTTTATAGAGCAGAGTGGGAGTGTATCTTCTAGTCAGGGTACTACTGCCGCTGCTACGGATAGACTTCCTGTAGCTGGGATTGTCACACCTGATGTTCAGCACATTTCTGTTCCGGTGTGTGAAAATTAAACCTTTAATATAATTAAAATTTATTTTAATTGATCATTACTTTACAATTTATTAATATTAAAATTAAACATGTACTTTTGTGTTTAGGCTTCTGCTCCAGTGTGTGGAGCTTCACAGCCCACACCATCTACCCGTGTCACATACACACAGCTCTTGACTGAGCACAACATGGATCTTGATGTTCCGGGTCTGAGTCAACTTGGCTTAGTTGGCGAGATATTTGCTGGTGTTGAGGTCGTGGATGACAATCCCATACATTTGGAGACGCGTTCCGCAGAGGTATAAATACATGTGTTTTAATATAATTAATATTTAATCTAAATTGAAATGTTAGAAATTAATGAACTTTATTCAAAAAACTTATTTATCAACTTCTTACATTTTATTTATTTTGTTTCACAGGGATGTACGGGACAGAGATCTACGGGTAGCGTAGATACTCCCAACATCCGCGCAGGGACAGATACTGAGGTAATCAATTGTACATATCCGTTATATAATGTATTGAATTATTTAAGAAATTGTTGTAGATTTCTGCTTATATATTTTAATATATGGTACATGCTATATATAGTTTATGACATGTATATTCCTTTTTTTTAACATGCAGGGTGCAGCAGAGCGTAGTGAGGGGTCTGGCACTCGCCCTAGTGCACGGAGGAGACTTCAGTGATATTTTATAGATTTCAAACATTTTAGACATACTTCTGGAGATTTTAGACATGTATATATATTCATACTCATTCTAGACATTATTATTATATTTTGATATATGTCTTAGACACGTGTATTTACAATTATGGATGTGAATATAAGACACCCCCTTATGTGACAGCTGAATATATTGCTCAGTGTTCAACAATTTATTATGGAAATATATCATTTTGTTGCAATTTGCAATTCAAGATAGTACGTTCAGCAGCTCCATTCTTATTTACTGGATACATAGTTTGCGTAATTGATAACTGATCTCACTCCATCTGGTTTGTAGTATACATTGCCAATAAATGTGTAATTGAGCTATCATAATTATGGTAGATGGTAAAGACTGCTGATTAAATGTTTTAACGATCTAATGTTTTAAGCTTTCCCAGCAAATTGAGTTTGAAGATCACTTTTTAGGTCAAGTGTCATATATATCACTGTCCAATGGAGTATTACTGACAGCCCTCACGAGCTGAGTGAAAGATGTTTTATTTTCAAACCGTATGTAGTCACTGGGGCGTTTTGCTGCACTACCAGCATGTTTCTCAAAGCTGGTAAGGTTCACAACCTTAAAAAGCAAGCACACAATTGATTAAATATCAGAATCAGGAAATTTTAGTACATCTTTACACCATATTCAGCAAATTCCTTATAACCTACTTGTTCTCCTTTGCATTTTCTGCATTGACACAAGATTCCTTCCCCAACAATTGTCCCCCATAGTGTTTCTTGAATACTTACATTGCGGTACAAGTATTGAACAGAATATCCTTCCAGCAGACCTGTTGAAAGTAGCTTCACAGAGCTTGTGGGTACGTGACTCAAAAGTATATTCTCTTTTGAGGGTTTATGAATAGCAGATGTATCATGTTTGCAAGTTCCTTCTGAGTGGACATTATTTTCCAACTTTAATGGTCTTCCTCTGCCACTACTCATAGGTGTCTCAGTGCAAACTGTTTGATTGAAATCGTTGTCTGCAATTATGTAATTCTGACCAACTTTGCTGCCATTTTCTTTTCCTTTTTGAGAGTATGAACTAGAATAATAAAATTTATCCTCTACTTCTTTCTTATTTTGTCCAGTATTTCCCATCTCAAAGCCACTTGCGATATTGCAAGTTCCTTCTATTAGGTCATTATTTTCCAACTTTTTTGGTCTTCCTCTACCACTCTCCAAAGAAACCAAAGTGCAAGGTAACTGGTCAGAATCAATTCCTACAGTATTGTAATTTTGGCCAACTCTACCATTTTCTTTTTGTTTCAGGAAATGTGAAAAGCTCTTCAATTCTTTCTCATACTGTCCGGTATCTTCCATTTCTTCAACCTGATTGACCTCATTAAAGTGATAGTCTTTGGTCATATTCTTCTGTTTGTATTTCAAATGCAATGTTTTCCCTTATACTGGTCCCTTTTGAGTCTAAGCATAAAATTACGCTCTTCCCTGTTGCAGGTAAAGGATTAGCTCCTGGTCCCCCACAAAATACTTACAAACACCCAACTCCTAGATGACACAATATGTTATGAAGGATTTATCAGTGCTATATTCCTTGACCTTGAAGGACTAGCTCATGTTGGAAATCATTGACTTCATTTATCTGTATCTCCAGCTTAGGCGTTTGAACAGAGTATGGCTTAGCAGGATAATGATTACATTTATTATACTTCAGCGAAACTGTTTTTTAGATTATAAATGTTTTGAAATACCTATCTAGCCAAGTATATACGGAATGGATTTGTGGATTGTCTTTTCAAAACGTGACGCTAGCAGTTTTACAAGATTTTCAGGCCCCAACCCTTATCTCTAACCAAAGAGGTTGGGGTTGCTCTGGAATTGACTTTAAAATATATATGGCCGAGGTGTGTACCCCTCCGCACCAAGCATGCCAAGGGGAGAGGAAGCTCTGTCATCCTTATCCATCAAAAATGGGCAGAGGCACTAATAAACTATGGACCTCGTCTTCTAATATGGTGGTGTGGGATACAATTAACATTGGGAATCATATTTTTGGTATTTGCACCGTCTATGCTCCAAATGACTACAAAGATAGAGCTGACCTTTGGAATTTGATGGCCTCCAACCTGCATAATGCCCCTTGGATTATTGGAGAAGACTTCAACATGATTAAAAAAAGGACAAGTGTGGTGGGAGAACTTTTACTTGGAGAGGCAATGAACAATTCCCCTGGGCCAAACATAAAAGGATTCTATGAATCAGTGACCCCCTTGCTGAGGACAAAGTCAATAGTAAAAGTGTTTGGTTCACCTCGTATAATAACCAGAAAGGGAAAAATAGAGTTTACTCTAGGTTGGATAGGTTTTATTTCAACAAGGAACAATTCTTTGTTCCTCTGGCTATGGATTCTAATTCTGTTAATGTCTTTCCTTTCACCCTCTCAAACCGCCACCTTATTTAAGTCACAATGCGATTCAATAAGAATCCTTCGACCCTCGCCAAGCAATGGAAGGGTCTTTATAATCTCAACATTTCTCAGTGCCTTAAGGATGATGATTGTGATGCTCGCCTAAGAACCTCTTGGTCTCTTGCTAAAAGTCTTAGCAATTCAGACTCTAAGAATGGGATAGCTCTCAGTAGGTGTAATAATTTCTTGAGAACTGGGTCCAAAGATATTATGGAGCTAGGAAACAAATACTTGTCCAAGAACAGTTGATCAAAGTTGAAGCAAGTTACAAGAAGACCCTCAGAACCCTCACTCCTAGACACTACATTCCACTGTCGCTACAGGGGTCTATCTCAGAATATCAAGGACTCCTACCTGCAATCATAATAATGTTAATAATGAACGGAGTATGGTCAAGTGGGCCGTGGTGTAGTGCTAAGGCCATAGCGATTGCCATGATAACCTGAGTGCATGTGATACTGGGTATGCTCCCCGTCTTTGGGCATCAATAGAAGCTAAAAACTGAAGGGCAATGCTGAGTACAAGTTCCAGACCCGATTTTGGCACAATATATACCACTTCTTCATGGTTTTGCAATCACGAGGTAGCCTACCCATAAACAAACTTGAAGCATAACCTCTTATGCTATCCTTTAATATTGCACTCTACAGAGGGATTGGGTATTTACGAATTTCACAAAATTAATTGTAATGAAAATAAGAATAAGTTGCCCTAATAACGCATTTGATATTGCAAAGGAGTTGTGATGTAATGGTAATGGGGATACTCCTAAGAACATCACCGCCATAAAGCCGTACTATTTACTTCTTGAGAGGTATTACTCTTGTCAGGAACTGCCGGATTCTTTTTTTAATTTTTTTCCATCTTGAGTGTATTTTTTAATATTTGTAGAGAAATATGTTCAGTGTAGATAGTTGTTCATCGGGGTTGTTTCCTTGTCCATTTTTGTATTTCTAATTGCCTTTCTTGATAAGACCTTACCACTCATAATTGGCGTTAACTGTTTTTAAAAAAATCATAAATTTGAAATTCAGATGCCACGTTTGTGGCATTTGGTGTTTCTTATGTCTAACACACCATCTCTTCTGTTGGAATTAAATTTCTTATGATTTTATCTTTTAGATCAATGAGTTGAGGATATTAAATGTTATTGGTGATAATTACAAATTTATAAATTAACTTCCAAGTTTTGGAATTTCTTTGATAGGGTCTCTAAAATTACATTGCTGTAGCAACGTACTCTGTTATGCCTATGTCTGACCATAGTCAAGTCTACCTATACCGAACATTTATACTACATTCAATCGAGTATTGCAACTAACTTTGTTGTTTTATTTTGGGAAAGGAAGACAGCTTATATTACACCACAAAAAATAAAGATTACATTAACTGACCAGAATCTAAGTGGAAAATATTGTCCTATGAAAGCTGGAAACATTGATATCTGACTCTTTGCTGGTTTTCAGTGCAAAACCCAGATCCTTCTTATATTCATCTCTCTTTAGCAGGGTGGAGAACTTTCCTTGGTTGCCATGCATCAAGTGTACCTATGTCTAACATTTATACTATAGTCAAGCTAGTATTGTAAATAAATTTGTTTTTTTTGGAAAGGAAGATGGCTTATATTACACCAGAAAACATAAAGACTACATTAACTGGCCAGAAGCTAAGTGGCAAATATTGTTCTATGAAAGATAGAAACATTGATATCTGACTCTTTTCTGTTTTTCAGTGCAAAACCTAGATCCTTCTTATTTTCATCTCTTTAGCAGGGTGGAGAACATTCCTTGGTTGCCATGCATCTCGTCTTCCAAAAGAAATTAATGGAAAGCAACCTTATCATATGCCATATCTCTTTGTAACCGTCTTTTATCATCCAGTGTTCTCTAAAAGAGGATCTTGCTAGGGAGGCAGGGGGGCATCAACGGTATTTTCTAAAAGAGGGCCTTGCTAGTAAGGTCAGTGGAGGGTGGCAATAATTCTCCGTTAGTAAAATCTAATTGTATGTTTTGTAGCTTACGATTGCAATATATAGTTCTTTCCTCAGTTTCCTTGCATCTTGTTTCATACGGTGAGTAGCTCTAGGATGGGTGACAAATTCAGCAAGCCTTGGGTACCAGTTACAAGTCTTGGCACTGATGATTGATCCTATCGAAAGGCTGATTTTTCTTTGTTTCAATCCCACCTCATCACCCACGTGAGCATCACTTAATGCATTTAGTGCCAAGTGGACCATTAAAGCTCATGAGAAAAGGGTTATTGTGAATGATTTGGTGTACTAAATGCTCCATGCAGTTAATCCTGAAGAAGGATATATGATAGTGTTGCACTTTGGAAATCCTGCACGCATTAAAAAATGGCTACTGGTTTGGAAGCATTTCTTCTTTTAGCCTTGGCTGGAAATTTCTTTATTGGCATGTCAAATCCGTTGTTTGAAACCTAATTAATATTGTACAGTTCTCCAGCTGATGGAAAATATCTAAATGAATGCCCATGTCAATGGCAGTATTTACATCTAAATCGTACGCATTAATGCATTCATAATCTATTTGAGGCCTTCTGTTTATAGATTAATACTTTTTGGTAACTGCTGATTCAATTCTAAGATACAAGTTTGGGCATACGTTTATTATATTCTGAGTTAATTTGTAGTACATAATTGTTGTCCAATTGGAGGATTTGGCTTTCATCTAAAGCATGCAAATAATCACTATCAGTTTCTGCTCTCTGATAAGATTAGGCTTGCTTATGTTTTATCCTTAACGTAGAAAGAGGAGGTTCATATGCAGTTGTTGACTGAAGGGTATTTACTGATCAAGGAAGCAAAATATTTTGAGCCTAACAAGTATTCAGATTTTATCTCTGTCCTTGTTACGTTGACGAAGGGATTGTAATTTTTTGTATATACCTTGCCACTTTACAGGCTTTCAATTTTTTTGTAATTTTTTTTTTGTGAATATATGAAGTATCTTTTCAATTAAAAAAAGATTGGACTCGATGCTTTCTTTCTTCTCCGATGCATCCATATGCATAGAGAATGTGGAAGCTCTGAATCTCATTTGCATCTGTCAGAAAGAGGGGACTGGGGAAACAAAATTTCATTTCCTGTCTCTAGATATACTGGATCTTCAAGTAATTGTCAGTGGAATGAGGAACTCTGGAATGGCACAGGGACAATTAAGATGAACATAAGTCAAGCTAGAATGTATGTCCTGGATGAGGCAAAACCCTAGCATGAACTCTTTGCTATATGACTCCCTTTTCTTTTCTATTTTAAAAACTTGACAATTTTTATACAGTAAATTCAACTCTGTCAAATGAAACAATTTCAGGTGTTATTGGGTTATGGTTGGTCTTGGTCACAAGGATCACATTTGTATATTATTATTCATAATGGATAGTAAATAGTAACATACAGTAGACTATCATGATGTAATAGTAAAATGTAATGTTGTAATTGATCCATAATCAGCCTATCATGAGTCAATAAATCATGTTTATACCATACATACTTCCATGTAACAACCATATCACAATACTTGTAAACCATAAACCATCTCACAACAAGTAAGAATCACAAGTATTAAACAACTTTATTGTATAGTGGTCTCCATAGTCCCTTCAAGTAGAAAATACAATGCTATCTAGGTTAATAGTTTATTACCAACAAGGTTTAGTAATTTATTCCATGTCCTTCTATATAATCCTAAGTGGCTCTGCTCGTTGTTCAATGACTTGTAAAAGTTTTTCATGGTCTTCTACATCTAGTCTCCATTTTTTGCGTTTACTATTTGTAGTCTTCACCTGCTGCAATTGTAACCCTGTAGCAATTATGTGATGGGTGTAATGATACACCTTTTTGTCTGGTTTGTAATCAACAAAGTGAATCCCACTTTGGAGGGCTTTCACTTGTTGTAAGTATGTTCCCTGCACTACAACTGAGCCAGTAAAAAATGTTGTCACTTCACTTGTTATTTCACATGTTAGCTTTGTTCTCTCCTCTGTGCAACGCAACAAGTAGTACTCCACTTTCTCAATATTGGCTTCTTCAGTAATGACTGCAAATACATCTCCTACAACAAAATGCAAAGAAACATTCAATGATCGGATGTATAGTATAAATTATATATACATATATATATTTAATTATCAAATTATACTTGATCCTTTCAAATAAAACATACCTTGTTTAACCAGTCCAGATATGTGGTCATAATCAATTGAAATTAATGGCACATCTTCAAAACTATCATCATGATCTGATCCATATGTGTCATCCACAACTAAAGGAACTTGCTTCCACTCACCTACATACCCATGTTTTTGACTATTGCACTCTGAATATGATTTGTTCATGCATTCATAACAAAAACAAGAATAATCTCTTGTACAGATTGTCCAGTTATTACTATCCATAGTCATCAGAGAGTGCAAAGACCTAGAATTGGGAATCCTTTCACATCCATACTTTGTCCTCCGATCAATACCTTCATTTAATCATGCTCAAAAGATCAATAAAGTTTAAAACAAACAATAAAAATCAGAATAAAAAATTTAAAGTTAGTAACTTGTAGTTCACTTAATAAATCACATAAAGATTTACATATCTATGTTTTAAATGTGCATGTACCTTTTATCTCCCAAAATACTCTGTGCGGGGTTGAAACATGTGAGGTTGAAGTGAGGTTGAAGCCTATGAGGTTAAAACCTGAACTGCAAAATGTTTCTTACACCATTCAACAACTGTGTGGGCATCAATCAATCGATCTCCCTCATAATCAAAGCTTTGTTTCTTTAGAGCACGTTTGATGCATGCACCCGCACCATCGTGTTCTCCCTTCCCATGACCACTCTCAAAAAAACTCCATAAATGAGGAATTTTGTGATGACGATGATAACGACTGAGTGCAAAGAAAGGGCGAGAGGATTTGAATTGTGATGCGCAACCATCTGACCAAACAAAATGGTGATCTATCTGTATTCCTCGCTGATGAAGATATTGAAAGAACAAACCAAAACAATGTTGCACAAAGTGGGTGTCATGTTCTTTGTCATCACTTATATAGAAGTGATACTCCTTCTTGATCATTCGCTTCACATATGTACTTTCAACCCCATCCAAATCCAATTGTGCATGCCTATAAAATACTTGAACCATGATAGTAACCTGGTCAGTATGATAATACTGTGTTTGAATTTCTTTTTGATGAGAAAATGAGTAATTCTCAGCAAAATCAACCACGGACAATATGGAACCAATAGGGAATGTGTCCCTATTAGTCTTGAATTGTGTAGCCTGCCACTTTGAATAGTGAGAATGTTTGATGTACGGACTAATTAAACTTCGGAAACTTTGCATGAATGTAGCAATGGGGATTTCCTCTTCTACCAAATCCAACCTGGTTGCATCTTTTCCAAGCCTTGTTGAATATTTTATGTATTTGAACCTACAAAATCAATTCATAACATGGACAAATTGTCATGTATTCATTTGCAGTAAAATAAAAATCAAAATAAAATCTAACATCCAAATTTAAAAACATAAATTTATATATATCACCTCTTGCAAGCAACCAGGTTAACTGTGTCCAAATCTTCATTTGTTTTTGGCAATAATTTCAAGTCCCCACACTTGTCACAGACACCTTTGATGCAAGTCATACGATCATCAACATGATCATCAGATACGTTGCAAATAATTGAAGTTATGAATTCACTGACACGTGTAGGTGGGGCAATTTCTTCTCGTAACTTTCTATACACCTGAAAAAAACATAGATTTTGAAATACATTAATTTTAAATCACATGTCTCAAAAAATGATATTTAAACAAATTTTAAATATATAGATATAAATGAAAGCACGCCTCAAAATATATATACATTGAATCTATAAATTTTTATGTACCTGATAGTGATAATCAAACTCAATGTGATAGCGACAACAACATGTGTCAAGGACTTTATCAGCTCGCACATACCAAGGCTTCAAATTTTCAAACATTCGTTGTCCAATCTTAACATCTGGATTTTCTTCTGTAAACTTTATGTACATCTCGTGTTGAGTTATTTCAAGCCAATGTTTTATATGTTCGTCATAGTTATTGCGAGTTACCCTATGTTTTAAAACATCCCTCACATTCGGAGAAGGACGAGTCCTTTCAGTCCAAAAATCAGAAACTATCTTCACAATATTATCCTCTATTTTATCAGAACGTGGATTTCTACACATTAGTGCCCAATTTCCTTCCATAGTAGAGTCATCCAATGTCTTCCTCCTTTTTGCATACCTGCTAACCGTCTTTCTAGATAAACCCAATGCCTTGGCAAATGCGGGTAACATGAGGATTTTTTGTTGTATCTTCACTTACAACTGAAGTTAATATTGCTCTACGAGAAATACTCTTATCAGCAGACCTAGTTTTTGTACCCAAAGAACTTATTCCTTTAAAAACATTCCCAACAAATTCTTCTTCTACACGTTTTGAATTTTTCTGTCCAAAATCAACACCTAACAATTCTAATGTTTCCTTCATATCAACATGATTCAAGAATGTAACCAACAAATGTGCTCTAGCAACTGTAGTCAAATTAACAAATTCACCATATATTATCTCTACACTTTTTGCTGTTTTCTTTCGTGATAGTGGTTCTTGTTCGGAAAATTCTTTTAATTTTTGTAAATCCATCTTCACCAAGTGTTTCACATTCTTTTTGGGAAGTAATTCCATAACTTTTGATATCACTTCAGCATAATGTTGCGCATCATGATCTGTGTCCATAAACATACACATGGGATCCTATCAAAACCCTTGCCTTTACGCAATCTAAAAAACATAAATGATCATATTTAAACCTTAGAACTAAAAAAAAAATAGGATCTATCAAGGGTTTCTATACATATGTACCAATTTTTGCAGCGTTGTCTTTCACTTGTTGTGTCTTCTCTCTCTCTCTTTGTGCCCTCCTACGAACAGATCTTCTAGCATTCTTCTCTGCATTCTCTTCCTCGGTATATTTTCGTTTCTCATTCTTTGCATTTCCCATGATTCATCCACTTCAAAAAATTTCACCTGCACACTTGATACAAATCTGAATGTGTAAGAGTAAACTTGATACAAAACTATATGTGCATGCATGCATGCAACTCTATTTATATACAAATCTCAGTAGAAATTATGTTATTTTTAATTTTAGTTTTCTATAACTTTAAAACAACTTTTCTAAATTTAATAGAATTTATATTTAATATGTAAAACAACTTTTCTAATTTAATATTACATATTTTTGGTTAAAAACAATTTTAAAAAAAACACACTTACTTTAAAACAAAAAAAATATGTAAAAAATTAAATTTAAAACATAAAAAGCGAACAATATTAAGTAAGTAACCTGTAAAATATTAAATTTAGAAGGGGAGACGCAATTGCGAATCATTAAAGCTAGGAGGAGACGTTTTGGCGGCGTTTTGGTGGCGCAGAAGGGGTTCGCAGCGAACTAGGGTTCGCACGAACCATATTCGCGCGAATATGGTTCGCGTGAACCCTAGTTCGCGCGAACCCCGCTGAGTGGCAGTGACGTGGTGCCCAAATGGCACATTTTGGCCCCAAATCTTTTTGGGGACAATTGTGACCCAAAATCTGCCACTTGGATGCCACGTAACCAGGGTAAACGAAATAGTTAACTTACAAAATTTTGACACAAAATTCATATTTTTATTGGCTTTCTAAAAATGCAATTTTCATTTTTAAAAAATCTGTTTTGCTATTTATTTTTTAATTCTTACTAACATACGGTATTTTAGGGCAATCAATAGTACACAATCAACCAAATTTGAAAAATAGTACAATATATCAAAAAAAATTGAAAAAAATATACTTAGTATTTGTTGAATTCTTCTTCTTTTCTGTGAAAAAAAAAATTAATTTCGATATAAATATTAAAATTTATTGGCATTGAAATATGGACGCCATTTATTTTAAAATATAGTTACTAAATAATATATTAAAAAAAAAAATTCAAAAAAAAATGAAATTTTGAGTGCACGTCAAAATTATAATCTTGAACATATATCTAAAATTTCATAGTAAAAAGATAAGTTTTCATTTTAAAAAACCACCAAGGGACAATCATTCCTCTTTAATAACATAAGAAACAACATATGAATAAAATTAAGAAAAATACTAGATTTTTTTGCCAAATATTTTTTTAAAAAATATACATGTATTCTACACTCTAAACACAACATTTCGTTAGTTTGTAGAATTTCATGAATGTGTACGGTTTTGTGGCTATTAACTTTAGAAAATCAATTAAACTGAAAATTCATGTTTACTAAGGTACAAACCATACCAAAAAGTGGGACATTTTATTGTGCTTTTAACCTGAAATTGGAACGAGATTTAAGGGAACAACCAACACAATCAGGCAGCAATATAAACAACCCCGAAAACATTTTGTCTTGGCGCCATTCAAGAGGAAAGAATATTCATTTCAAGATACTGTAAGAAGGTAGAAAACTATTACAAGGAGTAGATTTAACATGCCTGATTAGAATTCTTCCAATCCAACAAGCACGTCGACCAGGGCTCGGGCAACAGCAACACAACCTGCGCAACTTCTCTTCCTCAGCCTACTGAAGGTCCAAACTCTGTTAATAGCCATGCATCCCTGGGTTTCTCAGAAGTAGATCCAAAATCCTCCAAACACTGCTCCAAATTAGCCCTAGAACTTCTGTAGGCCCCATTTTTGGCAATTGAACTTGATCCTTCATCATTCATCCAAACACCTCCACCATCTCCATATGCATCTGATTGTTTCTGATTTGGACCTCCTAATCTTGGTGCTCTCATATTAGGAGCAGCCCTAGTTTGAGACGAAGCAAAATAAGATGGCTTTATAACCCAAAAAAATATCTTGGTACAGACTCCATATCCATAAAACAGTCCCTAGACTTAGTACCCTCAATTAAGGCTAACCATTCACTGGATTGCTTCAATGCAGCTACTTTGCCCTTAACCCAAAGTGCTCTGCGAGCTCGTGTTAGTGCCACATTCATGCGGCGAATATCAGCTACAAAGCCAACCCCATGATTTAAAGCTTAGAAACAATCTACATAATGATTACATCACGCTCCTGGCTCTGAAAGGCATCTACTGTAATGATATATAAACCTTTTCCTTCATCAGATTTGAGGACAACATCAAACTCTCGGTGCAAACATTTCAGCTGTAGCTTGAAGGTGTGATAATTCCAACAGAAACCTTTATGCCTGCCAACTTAGTGACTCATTGAAGAAGCTCACATAATTGCAAAGCAAATTGTGCTTCATGAATATACTGATATGAAACAGATCTGCCTCTACAAGATCCTCTTCCATGAGTTACATCGTAAAAACAAGTTAAGTCTCAGTAGAGAATCTTTGCAAATGAATTTCATCAAGTCTCCTGGTAACACTCTCACTGTCACATAGTCAATTTTGATAAAAATATCTTGAAGGAGAGACCTGGATCTGAGGATGCATTGATACTACACAAAAAAAACAACATAGTTGGACAACCTGCCTGTTGGAAGTGCTAAAAAAGGCCTCTACTATTCTGCAACCGGTCTGCTGCTAGGCTAAAAACTATTGCGGGTCGCTGCTGCGGATCCCAGACAAGAACACACCTCACAGCACTCAAAGAAAATGGAGGCAACACGTCTGCTTTACTAGCTTGAAGCTCCATCTAAAAAAAACACGTGCGCAGGGAGGAACCAGGAAGGAAAGATACCATGAAAAACATCTATTTGCTCCCTGTGATTACAATCTACAGTGTGCAGACTGGTAAAAGACCGCTGATCAAGGTTGAGGAGGTATTTGAGACTTGTTTTTTCACCTTTTGAAGCTTGTGGACTGCTTAGAACAGCTTCAACACCTTCCATGGGTGTTCTTACCCATTTGAGATCACATAATCACCACTGTTTTACCTTGGAAAATCATTCTTAGCTGTCACAGTTGAAGACTCCTTCATGCTCTGTTCAGATTTGATGCCAAGGTGATAAAGACCTTCAACCAAAAGTTGCCACAGACTTAATGAAGTGGATTGATACAATTCACCTCAGCTATTCACATAAAGGACAATCGCAGTTTGGAGGAGAGAGCCCTAACCACATTTTGAATCTTCAAGACAGTGCACTCAATAACTCTCACGCAACTGTAAACCAACTTAATGTTGTCTGCCACCAACCAGGGAGAAAAGGTGTTTCAACCACCCACACGCAGATCCAACAAAAAGGATATCCCACATGGTCAGAGAGGAGGATAATGCAGGCAGTCAACAAGAAGCAAGGGAATATTTGGCAAATCAGAAATAATAAATGAAGTGCGGCCACCAGCAAGGAGTCCAACACGTCTAGATTTTAATAACTCCACCCTCCATGCAAAAGAAGGAGATAAAGCTGATCGTGACAAATTTACAAGTCTAAGGATGAGTAACGTGGCCTAAAAGGCTTTAATAATTGAACAAAAAAAATTATAATTTATTTACACAAATAAAAAAATATAATTGACACGAATTCATTTATTATTACAATAGTTTTCTCCATATAATTCTCATAAGCTAAAAGGTATAAGAAGTTTTGTATGATTTACTATTCAACCTGAGAAGATTAAATCGCATACAGACGAGCAAGCAAGAGGAAGTAAGAGTCGAATTATCCATTACTCCCAATGATTAAAACAACATGTGAACATGCTTAAGCAACCAAGCGAAGAAAACTAGAGGTTGACATTCCAAAGTGAACACAAAGCAGGGAACGACCATGGCACCAAGATGGGTAACCACTTCTTCAGCGCAGGACAGGGTAAAAGTCACCTAAGGATAGAAAAGGGAGTTCAATCCAGCATTCAATGACACGTAAAAGGACAAGGACGTAACAGCGAAAGTCGATGCCGAACAGGGCATTACACATGACAAAACTTCTTTTAGAGGATAAATTTTACAATTTAACATCTTACTGAAGGATAATATTTCCTTGTTGTTAATGTTTGGATTTTTACACAGTAAGTAAAACATGGGAAAAAAAATCATCTATCTCCTCACTTGAAAGAATTGGTAGATTCTTCCCATGGTTATTCCAAGCTTCGTGTTTTAAATATACATAGATATAAATTCTGGAGAAGGATTTTAGTTTATGATTGGACACATAGGCCTGAATTTTCCTATCCAATAATATGACATTAACTAAATAACTCCTAATTTTAAGATGGAAACCATATCCTTACACGCGAGTCTCCATTTTAAACTTACCGTATGGTTGCACATGGGTCTATGTTTTTTTTATACATTTATATATCATTAATAAAGTAATTCCATCTAAATATGACTTTCCATGAATTTATACATCTAAGGAATTTAGGGATGACTTGCGATGAATCTAGGAAAGTACATGTTAATCTCTAAGTAAGGACTTGTTATCCTATACTCCTTATGGGAGTCCATTCTTACTAGTTGTCTGAGCACAATTCTTGGTTTTTGGATAAGATATCCAATAAGTGATACACACTATTCATTTAGAAAAAGATTCCCAGTGAATCAAAGTTGCAGATAACTAGTGGTCACTCCGGGAGGAGCAAGATTACACTGTGGGAGCGACATTTGTGGTTGGGAATGCAAAGGTGGGTGTGTTTTTGGTGGTTTATGTGGTTTTTTTTTGTTTTGAATTTAAATTGTTGATCAGTTTTTTTGGGTGTATTGTGATTTTAGGATAATTTTAGTTTGAGGCTTTCTTTTTACTATAGTGACATTACGGGATAGTTGTTTGTATATGGTCATGAATTTATTATAATTTCATGTTGGCTTCTTCAAGATGATTGTAATCGTTATTCAGGCTTGGATTTATTGACATGGAACAATTGTTATTTTTAAGGTTGAACCTTGAGATGGGCAGAAGTTTATTTGCTTCAATTTGGGTTTTTTATATGTAGCCAGCTGAACTTGGCTTTTCAATTAATTGGGTGAGGGAAGTAAGATTGTAATGTTGAAAGGAATGCTTTCAATTGATTCTGACTTACCTGATATGAACTTTGTATGATGTAGATGTCAGTCTTAATTGCCATAGAAACATATTTAAACAACATTTGTAAGTGATGATTTTGGCATCAGTTAAACACTCTGTATAGTGCAAAAAAAAATTTCACTTTTTTTTTAGATGTTTAATAACAATCAATGGCATTCAATTCTACAATGTTTGGTTAAGTTGTAACAATTTGCAATCGGTTAGAACAACTATTTCATAACTCTAAACCTTTGTGTATTGAGTTAATTAGACGTTGACAACATATTTTGGAGTAGTATTTCCACTATTGTTGACAAAGCAATGTAAGTTTTATAGTTTTTGTATTAACCTAGATCTTCCAATGCTGATTCATGTCAATAAGTAGGTAAGACATTATATTAATGTATAAAATAATTCTAAAACTGAAAGAGTGGATTGGCTATCCTTGTGAATGTATGGTCGTGAAAATACAAGCCTGTAATAGTTGATGAAGATATTGTACCTTAGTAGGCATCTATAAAAAATGTGGAAGCATACCTAATGCACATGAATTGTTTGAAAGAATTCCTGAAAAAGGATGATTTCTGAGGGGACTGTCTAATGGTTTGTTAGCTGTAGTTGCAAGTTTTGTAGTGGACATATATACAAAATGTGGAAGCATACAACTGACTATTATGTCAGTCAAAATTCCTCCATCAAGAGGATGCTGACAAAGGTTGTGGAATTTGGCTTTACATCTGCCAATTGCAATTGCATGAATGTTTATAAGTAATTACTGTTAGAAAATTAATACATTTGTGTGTTAGTATTTTTTAGTGGACAGTTGAATAACTGTCTCCCTCACGGCTGCCTCCCTATCGGCCTATATAAAGGTGTGCTCTATATTCTTAAAATATAGCAATATATTCAATCTTTTGGATTGCCTATCATTGGTATCAGAGCGTGGAAGTGGGAGCGAGGGAGCCAGAAAGGTTTGTATTTCATTAGTTTCATGGACTGTTGAATATATGCTGGAAACCACCGCTTCCCCTCCTGCGTAGAAATTTATTTGAGCCTCTTTCCATCCTCTGCCTGCGTGCTGTGCAATATTTGATGTTATTTGTTGTTCTTTTGTTTGGACGTGGCTGGAATTGATGTGCAGACCTTGCGTGAAGGAGAGGAGATAACTGAGCCGGAAATAATGAGCCTAATTCACCTGCGTACGAGCATGGAACCGCGGTTTCAAGAAGCCGGCGCCAAGGGCCCGCTGTGGGAAGAGATTTCCGCCAGAATGTCTTGTCTGGGATACGACCGCAGCGCCAAGAGACCCAAAAATAATGGGGAACATGGTGTTTAATGGCCACCAACCAGTGCTGTTAGATTCATCCAACCGAAAAAAAAAAAAATATGCAGCGCAAGGAGATCATCTTCATTTCCTGTGCATTGTGTTTGTGAGGGCTGCATAGAACCGTGGGCCAAGATACCTAAGAATTGAAGAAGACAGTTATGAAATATAACCGCTTCAAACAAAATGAGTAGACCATACCTGTGCACAGCGACAACATGAAGAATTCTGTTGTTTTTCATGTCTGGCAATGTGGCATCGATCATTAAACTGATCCAAGTCTGCCTGCAAGTTATCCCATCAACGACCATTTCTCGGCGTGTGAGGAAACAACAGTGACCAGAAGAGTAAATAGTCAGGCATGTGAGCGTACTCAGAGGAGGATACCCGTGGTACAAGCCCGCAGTTCAAGAATTCAAAAAGAAGAATCAGTCACATCTATTTCTTCTACAAACGAGAGCACATCTGTCATAGAGATTCAAGAAAATCCAGGCAAAGTCCTGGTTGCAAGAAGCAAATAGGACATGTTGTGACGTAACAAGATGATGAATCTGGGGTAGATTTGTAAAAACAATATATTAAGGGGGGGAATGTTAGCAAATTTAATACATTGTTTATTGGTTAGTTTGGGTACAGGCGGTTACTCCTCCTAACCGTTTTCACTGTGTATTTATTTCCCCCTCGTGCATCCAATATATTCATTTAGACATTATTTTATATTGCTCCTGTGCTAACAATTACAACGCATTTTCAGAAGATTCATTTTGGACATATCCTGCAATTGTTATTGTCCACGATAGTACTTTTTTTGGGAATTCTGTTGAACAGTTCGCATGCTTTGTTTGATGTGCATACCATGTTCCAAAGCTCCCATTTTGGCACAGGCTGGGATTATGTTGAAAAATGTAGAATGATCGAGTTGAAGATCTGTTTTTACATATGGTGGAACATTTTGACTTCCTTGTGAGGATAACCATGTGCTCTGTATGCTACAATAATTGCATTCCATGAGAAATTGACTCCTTCTTTCACTTGGGAAAACTCTTTATGGGCATATATCAAAACTCTGATAGGAACATTAGATCAAAAACACCTGCATCAACCTCTTTGAATACCAATATAAAATCTCTCGACATTTTCCATGAGTCTTTTCCTTTGGAATGTATTTTCTTAACATAACTCAAGCAGCAGGGTAAAAGACTTGCTAAAACAAACTTGAAACACCAAGCTACAAGGTCATAACATGACAAGTGAATGTAGAAATCCATAGTTGAGGGGCATTAGAGGCTATTCTACCTTGTTTCCTGTGTCCAACATCAGTTCTGCTATGATCAGTAATTGATCTTATCGATCTTGCATGATCCAATCTCAATTAGGAAATCATTAAGTTGATTATTCAAATCCCTTGGTGGGATTTCACCTCATCTTTCACCCAGCTCTGCTTCAACTGGGTTAGTATCAATTTTTTCCTACTGTCCTGACCTATTTCTAGTGAAATAGTTATGTGATCGTATCTCTGTAGAGTGCACAAAAATAGTTCAAATGATATGCAATAATCCACGTCATTACTGATTTAAAACAACATGCAATCCTCTAGGTATCCTTCAACTGGCATGCAATATTGGAACTTCAACAGGCTGGCGAGATCACCAACTCTGATACTACTGAAATACCCTTTTCTCGTTTTCCATGGTTTAGTGCTCAAATATTTACAAAAACGCATGGGTATTTTTGTTTAAGAGTTTTTAGGAGGTTTGGACTAATTTATTGTATGTAACCGTATCAATGTATAACGAATTTTAGAAATAGTTCATGCAATAAAGTTCAAGAATTCTAGGTACTTTTATTGAGCTGAGATACTACAAATCTATAATCAATTATCTGCAATCATGAATTGAAGAAGCATAGTAATTTTGAAGTGGATGGTTTAGGTGTGGATTATAAATAGTTAAATTATCATGGTAATCAAGGCTCACAAATAAATTTCAAGATAGCAACAAAAGAGGCAATAACCAGGGGCTTCAAAATTTATTTTGTAGCTATCACTGAGGAGTGGCCTTTCTGTCCTCGTATGCTTATCGTGTACAATCATGAAGTCTACATTCTGATGTTTGTGCAATTATTTTTTTGTGAACGAATGAGCAGAATTGTGACTAATATTTGGCATTAACTGGCTAACAAAAAAGGAAAAGCAGTCATATGTCTGATCTTGACTGTAAATCAAAAGTGCTTCTATCATAATTATGTAGTTCGTGGTATGTATAATGGGGGGTACAAGGGTGGACACATAATATGTTAGAAACATATTTAGAGGGGGATGGGTTGTATTCATATTTGGGTTTGTCTATTTTACATTATTAGAGTAGTGCATAGAAATCGTATAAAATTATGTAAAGATATTTGAATTTAAGTGGGAATAATAATTTGAGAAGCCCATTCAATCCTATGAATAATTACACTTTAACCATTGCATACATTCTTTATGATTTAGATTAAATGAATAAGAATAAAGAAAATGAATGAGGGGTGTAACCACCTATACCGGGTATTTCAGGGGGAAAGAAATAGCTGGAGTATGTATAGGTATTTGATAAATAGATTTTATGAAGTTACAATTATTCGTAATAATACATGATCAAAATGCCATGTCATTAACATGTTGTTTACCAAATAATCCCAAAGAGAATGATTAAAAATATGAAAGATGTAAAAGGAGCTTCAAGCGTAAAGGGGAATGAAATTAAATAATATAAGAACTTTTTACTGAGTTACGTAACACATGTAGTGAATAATAGCTTTTGATAATAGTATTTGGCCTTTTGGAAATAAGTTAAATCATATAAGAATTTTTTTACTGAGCTGCGTAACACATGTAGGGAATGATATATTTTGATAAAAGTATTTGGCCTTTTGTACTATGAGAGAATATCATCAGAAAAACTATGTACAGTATTCAAATCAATATGGAATGTTTTGGATACATTGGACAAGCTATTAAAGGCAATTCTCAAAAAGATCTATAGTATATACAATGGGCAATACTTAACCTTGTGGAAAATTCAGGCGAAGAAGAGAAACACCTTTAGCTAGGACCCTTTCAAAAGGTACAAAGTGAATGCCTTGTATATGAATTTTTGAAGCATGTCATTGTAAGCTTTAGCTTTTATTTTCTTTTGTGTTGTTTGAACAACTACAATGGTTTGTTGTGCCACTTCAATTTCATTCTGTGTAGAATACATCTTTGTGTTGGTAGCTTCATCCATGGATGTAGTTGTTTCGTACTAAGAGGCTACGTATTCACATAACAGGTAGTCTAAGAGGTTGGCATCAATGTTTGTGTGGGAAGCTAGTGTGGAAAAGTTGTCTTCCATTTGAAAGTGTCCTACAAGTAAAATTTGAGCAGTAGTTAGCAAAATTTGAAGTGGTAATTTTAGCTTGAGGCTTTTTTTTAAGATAAATAATAAAAAGAAAGTAAGTTACTATGTGGAGTATAGTTGTAAGCAATTTTAAAAAGCAAGTTAAGGTTAGATGAAGTATTGAATCAACAACAGAGTAGGTGAATTTTATGATAGGTACGTACTTATGTTGGAGCTAGAGGTAGGATGTGTTGTAAGTATGCTTCTACTTGTAACTAGAGTGCAACATGCTTTTCCTCTTGTAGGCACTTGTAACAGGTGTATGAGAACACTAGGAAAATGCGGAGGTCGGTTAGGGCCCATACTCGGGATAAGGCTATGAAGGTCAGGCCTTGTCGTTCTTTACGCCCAATGTCGATGCTAGCTTTATCAAGTATTAGGCCTTGGGCTTTATGAATAGTTAGGGCCCAAGCCATTTTGAAGGGCAGTTGTCAGTGGTTGCTTATTGTTATAGGGGGGATTGGTATGTACATAGGATGCACTGGGTCCCAGGCCAGGCCTTTGTAGCTTGGAAATTTGACTACGACGTACAAAGGAAGGCTTGGGGGAGTGGTTGTTTGATCGTACAACATAGAGATAACCTGTCCTTGTGCACCATTGACAAGGCCACTTTCCACCCAAATATTTGTTGTCAACATTGCTTGTGCCCCTTCACAGAGCAATAGGTTGACCTCTAATTATGTGTTATTGCTTTGCCCTATGTCAGTTTTTCGGGACTATTCAGCTGTAGCTTTAGCGATTGGAGTGTTGAGGGCCCTCATTTTGTATTTGTTATGTACGGATACTAATGTGTTTGTAGAATAAAGGTGTGTTCCCATTTGAAAAGTTGCTTGCTCTGTAGGGCTGATATTTGTAGGAGTTCACGACGTTAGTAGATTCCAATCGTTCTTTGTAGCAAGGGCATTTTTGACATTTAGTAGTAGATTCCAGAAATTGTGATTTGTAGGTGTGGCTCCTTATTGGTGGAAGTTAATAGTGAGTGTGGTTGTATTCTTGAAAAGTGACCACAACATATGCCTGTAGGTACCTGGACCATACAAGGAAGTATCTTTAATTGGAGGTAACTGGGCAAGGTCTCTAACTAGAATAATGGAATGCCCTCTGAAAACTTTACATCTACAAGTGGGGAATGCTTCCTGTAGGTGGCTATTTATGTTGGACAATAGTTTTGGGCCAATGAAACTCATTTCATCGATTAATATGTATTCCACATCTACCATAGCTTGTTATAATGTAGCAAGGGTTTGGCCTCGAAGAGGAGTAACTTCAGCTATATGTATGTGTAGCCCAGTGTGTATTGTTGTTCCAGAAATGTTGAATGTTGCCAGTCCTATTGGAGATAGGAGGAGTAAGCGGTTGGCATGGAGTGGGGTGCATGAGTACAACGTCCTTGAAATTTCCCAGATCAAATGTGATTTTCCAGTGCCAGTTGTTCCTTGTATTATCATATACAATGGATTTTTTTTTGGTTGTGCACTTGCATGGTTTAAGATTCTCTATAAAACATCTTGTTGTTCTGGTGATAAGATACAATTATTTGTAGTAGGTAGGAAGAATGGTGCAGCTATTTCAATGGTTGAGTAAGAAATTTCTATGAAATCTCCCCCTGTTTCATGTAAGCAGTTACCAGTAGTAGCTTTTGGCCACTTGTGTGCAAGATCAAAATCACGCTTCCCAAGTATGCCTAGGTCACTGATGCTGACAACCCCTGTAGGATGTAAGCTTGAGAACACCTCCCATTCGTCCATTTGAGTTGTGGTGGGCACATCACATTCACTCTCAGAGTTGGTGGTGGCGCTGCTAACTATTTGGTGGGGGGTTGCCCGGTGTATGTGCCATGCTTGGTAGGTTGGAGAGAATGTAGCCCACTGAAGCTAGAGTGTTTCTAGGCATGTGCCAATGTCATATGGAATATAGTGAAAAGCTTTGTACAAAAGGAGCTCTGTAAAGCAAAAAGTGTTTTATGAAGGTGAGCTAACAACAGGAACGGTTATTATTCGTGGAAAGACTCTAACTATTGCCTGTTTTTAGCATTATTTCCATGGCTGCGCTTTCCTATGCTTGTCATAGGCCTATGATTGAGTGGATTATTTTAAACAATAGTTTTCTAGGGAAAGTGGATGGGCTCTATAGGCATCTATAAATGGTGTTGTACAATTTCTGCTGGAATTGCTCTTTGAAATTTGCCTGTAGATGGTTTTTCCCACTGATAGTGTCACAAACACTCGGCTACATACGGTAAGTGGTAATTTCAGCAACATGTGGCAAGTTTCTTGTGTGCCTATATCCCGGCCAGAATTTTTTTTGGAAAGGAGCTTATTCTATGTTGTGCTGACTTTTTTCCCAGGCTCAGTGGTTACTGAGATTCTAACAAGCATATGGTGGTATGTTTCGGACTTGTGCTCAGCTTTGGATGCATATTTTGCTTTGTACTTCAAAACAGCATGATGTGAAACCACAGGCTGGCAGTCAATGTTGGCTTACCAGGCAGTTAACATATCTTTGTTGTGGATGTTTAACATGTCATTGTTACGAGTTGGAGTGTAAACTGCATGTCCCAGTGTGTCTAGGCATAGTGTCGATACAACTTGTATTGTCCATGGGAATTTTTACCTACACTATAATCGGTTGCCTTTTTTCATAAGCATGTAGCTGCAGTATATTTTTTGTGGCACTGAACCCGGTTGACTAAAGCTATGAAGTCGTTGTTGGCAGGTGCAAGTAGTATTTCTAATGAACGTAGCAATCATGGATCATCTGTTGTTGCATGGGGTGTGCGAGAAGCAACTTGAAAGCTTAGAAGTGGGTTCCACGCAGTGACCTACCTGTTAAAGAATGATTTTGCAACTTCTACGTCATTGGGGTTCACCCAGTCTAGGGTGTCCATATTTGGACTATCAGTGAGCCATATGAAACCATGAATATGTGCAAAGCCTCAGTGTTGCCATTCGAACCTGGTATAAAAGAGTCCACAATAGTTGTAAACTAAGCTTTGAAAGATACATTATGTTACCTGTACCAGAAGTCTTTTGTGTGTAGATGTTTTTCTAATATTTCTTCATGGAATATTACAAACCTTGCAGCCATATATGTAGCTGTCAAGTGTGGATATGTAATAATGTTGTGGTTTCTCCATTTTTGGGCAGCAGAAGGGGTGGGGGGCAAGCTCCTGGCATGAGGCGGTGCAGGTCTGGCCATTTAGTATCTGCAGCGCTTAGGGTGAAAAATAAGGTTCGTGTGCCTAGTTGGGAAATCATGTCGTTAAGTTCGTTCTTGCATTGTGTCCAAAAAGAACAGGTGCCTCTTAGGTTGGAGGCAAACCGCATAAGACGGTTGGCTATTTGTTCATCCGACAGGGTTTCTAACAATGTGTGGAGGTGTTCTATTGTTTTGGGTGTGTTTTCTTCAATCTATTGTTTTGCAAAAACAATGGAAGTGGCTTGGCTTCTATGGCGCATCATAAGATTAAGAAGGAAATAGCGGAAACAAGGATGGATTCCAAATCATTTTTCATGGTAGTGTAGTAGATGAAGAGTCTATTCATGCATTTCAATCTCAGAGGTGCGGGCTTTCAGAAACATAGTTTCACCCAATGGAAATAGAGTTGGGAAGGCCATCGAGAATAAACCCTCCGTTGTGTATTCATTGATGGGAACTGAACTGATTTGGGGCCATTTAACTGATGATGGGTATGGGTTTGACGTGGGTCGGGCGTGGACCCTAATTTGGGAAACCCTTGTATCAATAGGTGGGAGGCTTACAACAAATGATGTTACAAGGGTTGGGTCTAAAAGACTGGGTTCAGCTTCATGTGTGTCAGTTGCTGGGGGGTTTGGGGAATTGGGTTGCTCAAGTATATGGGGTAGGTTGTTAAACATGTTAGTTGTTGGTATTGGTAAACTTGAAAGGGCGGCTTCATCTATGATGATGTCGCTGTAATATGGGTCATGTTGGATTTTGTAGGAAAGTACATTGCGAATGTGGGCTCTACTAACAAAACATTTGTAAGATTTTCCTTCCATGCCTAATCTTTTTAGGATTAAAATTTCTAGTGTTTCGGGGCGATGGGGCAAGTACTGTAGTATGGATGTAATGTCTTGGGGAAAACTAATGGTGTGGCTGGTGTACATGTATTGACCTCTATGGGCATGGGTAACTTGTAATAGCGGGGATACTCTAGCTATTAACATTTCCTCTACTTGGGTTAAAATCGATAGCTTTATGGGTTGGGGGCCGGGGTCCATATTGTTCCATGAAGAGAAGTGGTGTCCCTTTTTTCGTAGGAACACCTACGACAACTAATTCCATTTGGGGTAAGTCTTGATTGCATTCCTGGGTAGTGTTCCTTGCAAATTGAACAAACTTCACCAGGTAGGAGAGATTCTAAGTGGGCTCGGAATGTGTGTTGAATGCTGTTGAAAGGAGGCAAAGTAGGGTGTTTGTCTAGGGTGGCAAGTTAGGGTAAGGGAATGAATTTGTGTTTTTTTTTGTTGCGGCGGGATGTGTTCAGGGTGTCTTTGTGAAGTGCGTAAGTTTGACAACGTTTGGAATTTATATCTTGTTTATTTTGGTTGTAGTGCAGGCGACGTTTAGCATTTTCCATTTTTTTTATGTGTTAAGGTAATACCTACAATAACAGAACATGGATGTTAGATTCTGTAAGACATTTTACATTTTTTGTAATTTTACTTTTAATAATAGTAATTGGTGTTAAAAAAATTCCCAATCTAGAAAAACATAGCCTATACATCTTATGAAAGCTCACTTGTGTTCCTCAACATATAAACAATGCAGCTCCAAATAAGAGAGTTGAAAGAACACATCACTTGTGAGAGTGAAAGATATGAAAGACAACTTTTTCTTTGGTGCAAAACAAATGGCAGCAGCATTCTTCAGCTCATCCACAACATGCTTTTCTTCTTCTGTGGTTACAAATCCAACAAATGCAAAACCCTTTTTAAAATTTGTTATTGGATTCCTTTGTAAGAGAACTTCGAACACCTCTCCTAAATGGATAAACACCTTATTGTGCCTGGCTCAGCATCTTCATAATCATCCCACTCACCCTCTGTTTTTTTATCATTCTTCAGCCTTATATTCTTTCATTTTCTCACCTTTTTTAATCTAAATTTTCAAGATTCATTTCTTAGTCACCCTCCATAGCTTGCATTATAGTATTTTCAGAGCGAATTGCTAAAAGATAGGATCCAAATAGTACAAGTTTTGTCTTTTCTGTGATTCATAATTATGATATAAGATCAATGATGCATGTAAAACCTACTTTGTGACTGAATTGTTTTTTTAAAAGCAGACTATTTCCTCTGTTTACTTTTTTTACTGTAGATTTGTCTTTCGTTGTGAGTGTTTATGTCTACTGTAACTTTATTTATAGGCATTTTGTTGAGGTAGTTGTGTCTTCTCGTAGTCATGTTGTGTGTGAATTCAATATTGAGTTGTTGCTGCTACGCTTGAGAAGAAGTTCTATGCAAAAATTCCATTTTAGCAGCTAAACAACAAAAGAGATTTCATACCCTCCTTGTTTCATGTGGCTAGATTATAATATAGGCGTAGAAGTAGAATGTTGTTGTGGGTATAGATTTTAATATGATTCTCCAACAATAACAGATATTAGGCACGTGATTAACTCCTTGATGACACATAATTTGAAAACGTTTGATGGGCATTGTGGGTGTAAGAAACCCTACTCATGTTGGTGATTTTATAATGTGTGAATATTGTTAAAAGTTTATAGATTGTATTTTAACTCTTCCCATAGTGGCTTCAACCTTGAATAACGTAGTGAGAGAAATGTGCTTTCCGCACTCAATCAATGACTGTGATAACCTTAATGTTTTGAGTTCAACTTCAATCTGATGGTGGTTGGTCAAGGATGACACACAAAGATAAATTAATGGTCCAAGTTAAAAAAAAAAATCATCTCAGCTGCTGCTTACATTTGCTAGCAACAATTAATACTGAAATTATACATAACAATCTGTAGAATTTTAGTTACAATTCTATTATATTTTAGGAGTGAGAAAGTTGGGAAGAGGAATTAGAGTTCGTGTCTCTATCTCTTAGGACAAATGTAGAATGAAATTTAAGTTGGGCTCAAACAAAAAATAGTTTCAGATTCTGTTGAAGCCCCAACTTTTGAGAAATATATCCAAAAATTGTTGTATTGTGGACAGTAACGGTTGCAGGATATGCCCAAAATGGATTTGTTGAATATGTGTTGTAACTACTTAGAAACATTCATGCAATTGCAATTGGCATAAAAAAGCTAAAAGAAATTGGTACCATGATTCAAATCAATGGAAGAGCTAGGATAAGCAATCACATGAATAAGCAAACCACATCTATCCAACCGTAATTCACTCAAGGAAGACACAAATCACCTTAAGGATGTAGACTAAAGGTATCTGGGCATTACCATATGCATATAATTTTCTGTATTGAATTTAACAAAGCTGGCAATTTAGAATTGAGCGCCACTTCAATCGCACTACATTGCAAACAAAAAAGTCAGAGATGAGGATAAGATTAAAAGCAAGTAGATGCTCTAGAGAAAGAAGGGTAGCAACTCAGATGATTGAGTGAAAACCAAATCTATCCAGCCAAAATTCACTGAAGGAACATAGGGATCATCTGAAAGATGTAAACTTAAGGACTGCAAAAGTTCAAATAAAATTAAAACCCAACATTCCAATCTGATTTATTGCCAGACCATGGTAGACACTCTAAATAAAATCAAATTGTATAGAATTGAAAACCAAATTCTTTGGGATACCAAGCCAAACAATTACATTTACTTATTTACAGTTTGATATGCAATGAACAATGAACCTAATTGAGGAAATTTATATGTGGAATTTCCTAAACCAACAAATAGATAAATGCATAATGAATTGATTCACACGAAAAATTATGTTGAGAGTCCAATTTGGAGCTCTCCCCTCACAATGATTATCATAATGAATAGATTCAAATGAAAAATTATGTTTTCGGTCCAATTTGGAGATCTGCTCACAAATTATCTACATATACTATGATATAAGGAAGTAGTAATAGTAGAATGATTATTATCATAATTGAGGCATATAAATGTCTCTGACAACTCTATATCTGAAATACCAACACACCGAATGTGTAGCCACACTTGACATTCTTCACATTCAATCATCTTTTCTCCATCATCCTCTGTTGTTCCACAAGTGCAATCAACAGTCCACAAATTGACCCCTTCTTGTGTCGTAAACTACCGTGGCATTGTTTTTTCTTCCCAGAAGGAATTTCAATCCCACTAAATCTTTAATACCCTTAAGTTCCACAATGGTTTTCACTCTCATATTTTCAAAACATATATAAATATCTTGAAACAGATTTTCAACATATTTTCAGATCGGCTATTGTAGCATCCTTCGGGAATTCCAACAATTCAGTGGGTGGTGGCTCTAAATGCTCTTTTTCATTAAGAATCTCAGCCATTATCCAGTATCTTAACCTCTTTCTGAATTCTACACTTGGGTGTTTTTTCTCATAGTCTTTCATGAATTGGTTAGAATCCAACAACATTCTTGTTGCATCTACTATCTCCTTGGCCAATCCATTATTTCTAGGTAGATCAGGTTCGAACAAGTTCTAATAAACTATTTTCAAATCTTCTTGGACTTGATATTGAGTTGCCAAATGTTCAGATTTGTGAAGCATAAAACATACCAGCTCTTGGAGCACCTCTAGTGGTTTCTTAGACATGGAGCAGTAGAACATCATTGTTTTCTTTATGTGTGGATTATATTTGGTCCTCCTTGGTTCCTTGCCAAAGAAATCTGTTAATATTTTCATTATTGAAGGGACTCGCAAACCAGAACCCACAACCTCAACAACGCGGATCTTAGCTACAGTAATCTCCACTTCCAAAAGAGCCCTCAAACATGGGATTCCATGAGATGACATCAAGTTGAGGCATTTCTTTGAAAATTATGAAAGCCTCATTAAGACCACCATTTTGTTGATATTCTACTATCATTGAATTTCATTAGACCACATTTCTTTGAGGTATTTGTCCAAATAGTTTGTGTGCCCACCCACACCCTGGTATAAAGCTCCTATGTTGGCACATGCTAGGGGGATGATGGAAAAGGTTTTGAAGTTCGTTTTTTCATATCTTGCAACCATGGCACTCCATGAGAGGACATCTAGTTGAGGCATTTCTTTGAAAAGCCTTAAAACATGATCAAGAAAATCACTTGTTTTTGAGAAATTTTTTCAAACAATTCATGTGCCTATTTTGTGCATATCCTGCAATCATGGCACTCCTTGAGATCACATCTCTTCGAGGCATTCTATCAAACACTTCACGTGCATTTTCAACAAATTCACATTGTTCATATCCTGCAATTGTGGCATTCCATGAGCCCACATTTCTTTGAGGAATTTTATCAAACAGTTCATGTGCTTTTTCTCCCAATAGCACTCCACAACCATCACATTTTTTCCCATGGCATGTCTAGCCTTGCCATCCTACACCTCTAGGCTTGCATTTTTTCCCTGGAGGTACTATTTCAACTTATTGCTTCGGCTTTTCTGAGTTCAACCTTGCTTGTTACAGAGGAAAAGTCTACAGGTCAGCTTGCGTGCACCCTGATTTCTCTTGCCAAGCTATTTGTCTACTATTTTTTCATATCAATTTGAAAGTAATGCATTTGAATGTTCAGCGGGGAACTATTATATGTAAAGCATTATAGGGAAAAGAGGACAAAATGGAAGCAAACATTAAGACAACAAGCAACAGTTTCAATAATTGTATAAGAAAATTAATTACCTACAATAGAAAACAAAGAAAATAAACAGCAACGAACATGGAAAAATAGTAAAACAAACCTGTGCACTGAAGGTTTGAAACAAGGGCGGAAAAAGCAAAGCAATAATAGAAAAGAATAGAAGAAACCACACATGCAAGCGGAGACCATATTGAAGGGTTTGTAATAATTGACAGGGACAGTTGTAGCCAGAAACGGACAAGCAAATCACCAAAGAACCAACATGTCACCACTCCTTGACAGGCAGGTGAAGTAGGACGATCTGATGACAAGCAGCAGGAAGCTGCACACTGTCATCATTGGAGACCGAGTGCACTATAGCCATGCCTCCGGCGTAATTATAAGAATAATCACCATAACCCTGAGAGCAATAAATCACAAAATTGTAAGGCTCTAACCCAACACCTTTTTATTCACAGTAAAAAAACATTGATATGAATTAAATTTATTTAAACAAACATGAAGAAACAAAATTGATTCCAGTTCTATGCCAAGTCACCCATTTTGCTATTCCCAACCCTACACATTTAGAAAACTTGTCCATTGCAAAAAAAAAAAGTGGTAATAGTCTACAAGCATGCTCATCTACCCAAAATCAGGAATTGAACAAGTTGGTAACAAATGGAATTTTAAAATGTCATATTATAGATCTTTTTTTCAAACATTTCATACTCCTTTGCATGCTTCCCCATTTTACATACATATATGTCACTAGAAAGATGCTTCAACATTTTCTAATGGCGTTGAAGACCGACTATTAATACGAATAATGAAAAACCATAAAAATTTATATAAATAACAAGCTTATGAAACCTTGCATGATTATAGCTCCGTAAGGTTTAAATCTTCCAAAGACATAAATAAATATCATAACAAAACAACTAAACACTTGACTACAAAATTACACTCTTCATAGAACATAAATACTATGTTCCTACCAATTGCACCCTTCACAAATACTTTGTTCCTACCCAATGAAATTAAGGACAATTTAATAGAGTTCTAAGTATTCACAATAAAATACAACCAATAAATTATAAAATGGGATGATAGATGAACATGCTCTGTAAGTTAACCGGCCATCAATGCAGTGATCTAAAAAATTTGATTTATACTATCGTGACCAAAAAATGCAACAAAATCCACTATATTTAACTCTAAAATACCTCTAAGAATGCATTCTAGATGAAACTTGGAGTTGGGTACAAGTTGGGAAGTGAGGAGTTCCTTAATGTACTATAGAATACTTTTTAACAAATGGAATGAATGTCTATAAAACACAACATGTGGATGATATAAGTAGAATTTCCACCTAAACAGAAGACAACTGATTTATTGGGTATATTTATACTTTTTAACAAATGGAATGAATGTCTATAACACACAACATGTGGATGATATAAGTAGAATTTCCACCTAAACAGCCGACAACTGATTTATTGGGCATATTTTTCTTACCTATTTGAAGAGAAGGCTTAGGGCACACTTTCAGACTGAAAATGATTCAGGATACTATCAAATTGGTTCATGTACAAGATCTTATTAGTCCAGACGATAATTTAATGAAAATTTCAAATTAACAATATATCATTCAATACGAAAAATGTGATTATTGACTTTGACGAATAACTAACTTTTTGACAAATCATAGTAAAATTGTGATCTATATTCATACCTAATTTAGGTAATCTATGTCCCCTTGGATGCTTGACGAAAACTGGATCAACAAATAATTCCAGAATATCCTCTCCAAGTTTCTTACAAAAATCCTTCTCACCAGCAACAATACCCAAATTGGCTGTAAAATAGTTTATGGCAATTCAAGGAAATAATTGTCATATTCCATAAAGAACTTTGAGTATATTGTGTGTTGTTCCCCATCAAATAAACAATATGGGGGTTGTCATGTCATTTTATTATTACGTCTTCTTTGTTTTATAGTTCAATGATGTTAAGAGTATTAGTTCAAACTTTAAGTACTCTAGTATGTTCAATGTGATATCAAAGCACCAATCCTTCGTTTCAATGTATTTTGAATTTTTTTCTCAGGTTTCCTCTTATTTTGTTAAAATGATAAAAATCCTTTATTCCCCCTTTCCTACTCTCCTACAAGGTTTTGTTTAAACAAAAAAATTAAAATACAAACCGTAGCACCTTCATCCATACTTATGAATCGTTATGTTTCAAAACTTCCAGTGAGTGTTTTCAGAATAACCTATGCTCAAAGCTGAACTTGTCACTATGCCTACCTCTGTCATGGATCTGCCTCTCCCATTGCATCCATTCCTTCCTCTTCTTCACTCATTCTTTGATCCTTCATTGACAAAGAATCCCACTACTCCACTGAAAAATGGTTCCTTGTGTTGTCACTCATATGTATAGTGAGGTGACAAAATTGTTCCATAATATGAGCAAACCATTCAAGACGACAGTAAAATGCTTTTTATCCTCTAGTGGTGCACCGATCACCAAATTTTTTCTGATTTCTTCAATATTTTAAATAGTGGTAAAATACTCAATTTATCTTTGGTTTATACAATGACTAACATTTTTCCCAAGCATTTATGGAAAAACTACAACTCCTTATATGCGCCAGAATTTCATTCACAACAACAACTCAAATGAAATCCAAGGCATATATCTATTTTTTTTTCAATTAGCTTAATGGTTAGGAAGACATCGGTAATTACATTTTCTATTTCCATTCAACATTATTTTTCCCACCAAATTTGAGGAATCTGACATCATAAGATTTATGTATATTTCATAATAGTAGACAGGTTTCTGCCCTAGTTTCTTTCTATATTCTAGGATGTTTTTCTTCTAACCTAATTTTTTAGAATTTAAAAGATACCCCTATTATTACGTTTTTTGGATCCAATATCCTTAAGTCAAACATGAAAAATAGGCCTTGAATCTAAGCAAGGACATACATCAATTAGATAAAATCTTCAAGTACATCCTTGAGTAAATTAATAAGTTTCCTTAAAACCATTTATTTGGTATTAATATAAGCCCTGAATTGTCAAGCAATGAGAAAAGAAACTTGTGAAATCTCTATATCCAGTATAACAATAAGAGCATGGTTTCATTGATTTCTTACCACTTCGTGTCTCGAGTCTGAAAATTAGCTGCAATATTAGAATCTTAAGCACCAAAATGTATAAATATAGCATACATGCCCAAAGTTTGCAACTCAGAGATTGAACACATGTCATGTTATTCCCTATTTTGCCTCCAATTTCCTTAAAAGCAAATATGAAAAATAGGCCTCAGAATATTTATGCAACAAATAAAGAAACCCATAAAACTCTTAATCAAGTATAAACCTCAACGTTGGAGCATTTACCAATTTTTTTAACTACAAAAGCATGAAAAAGAACAACTGCGAGCAATACATGTTGGAGAATTTGTGGGGGTTGGGACAAATCCTTGTTGAAGATTTTTTTTATCCAACGAGTGGAATTCAAGCCACTACCATACAACATGCATAGATATATACCCGACAAAATTGTTAAATATACCACATGCAAGTGGCTAAAACATGGAAAAACTAAAAATAGAATGACTAAAAAATAGTCAAGACACCAAAAACGTTAACAACGCCCATCGAAACTGTCAAAACGTCCTATCGAAATTAATCACTTAACAAAAACATCAAAATGACCGTCAAAATTAGCTTAGTTCCGTGAACGACTGGAGAGGCCTTTCCCATAGGGGGAATGCCTTCCAGCGTAATAACAACACAACATAATATGCTAAGCCAGAACATGGTAAAAAATGGTGTTTTAGTTAGATTTAATTTAATTATAAGAGTCCATACTGTATACATAGGAGCACCCAATTGATCTCCGAAAGTAATCACCACCACTGTTTCATTTGGATTCCAAGTCCAAGTTTGTTGAAACTTTTGGTACTGTGGGGATATGCTCTGGAAAAAAGGTTTTCAGTTCAAATAAAGTTGGTAGAGATATTACAACAACCCAAGGGAGGACAGATAGACAGTATTGTGCCCTGTGTGTTGATTTTGGCTGGCAGAAATGATGGTGAAATTGCTGTAGTGCACTGAATTTTTTTATAGGCTTATGTGCATGGCAAACAATGACAATAGCATAGTATGCAGGAAGTAGATCTTCCACGTGTCCTAAAGTAACTTTAGGAAAAAAAATAGCGATTCAAGTACTATTTAGACCAGCCATATCTAATTTGAAACCAAATGATAAGGATTTATCATTTCATGCTTCAAACAAACCATGGTGGATATTGACCCTTGCTTATACCAGTGGTCATTATGGGGATCTGCAGCTGTGGCTGCTCCACAATATCACCTATCAGTTTAACAAAAAACATTCCCATATAGTGTTCTCCTAACATATTGGCTATCTCAGACCACATCTAAGTGTTATAGGTGCCAAGGATAAATTGAATTCTTCTCTCAAATAAAAGCAGATTATTTTTATTTCTGAGCTTCAAACTAATCATAAGGAGTGCAATATGGAGCCTCCAAAATAATCATGAGGGAGTCTATTGAATTCTATTAAATTTCTAGGAAGCAGAAGTTTATAAATTTCAGAAGTCTATGCGTGGACCATGTCCAAAGATTGCTTAGGTTAACAAATAATAAACCCTCAATTATGACATAACCTTAACATACAGGTGAATCATACAAATAAGCATAGAACCCCAACATAAGGTGAATCATGCAAATAAGCATAGAACACCAACATGAGGTGAACCATACAAATATACATAGGATTTTTCTAATTTCCATGGGTGTTTGTCACAAAGCCACCAGTAGGCTCCACATGAAGATGACTATAAGGAGTTGTACCTCTCAATACTTTCACCATAAAAAATTGTATATCCAACTACATTTATCTAGGGATTGTATATCCATGTCATCCATCATCCTCCTCATGCTGACATTCATGTTCTGTACAATGCAAACATTTCATTGCGTGCATGAAGAATGGCAACAATGGTGGCTAGATAAGGTTTTATGGCATGTTGATGCATTTGATGATAAAGTTCCAAGGCCTTCTCTAGATACCCATTCTGACAATATATCAATAAACATCGCATTTCACAAAACCACACATATTTTCATAATAGTCTATCAAATACACAACATGCAACCTCTTAACTCCTGCATTGACCATACATGGTTACAAGAGCACTCCTTACAAATTCATTTGACTCAATTTCATTTTTGACCACATAACAATGAATCTCCTTTCCCTGTTTCAGAGACCTTAGATTTAGCTCTGATGCATGCATCAAAAGACCTCCAAGGCCTTCTTTGGATACCCACGATACACAAAAATCATTGAAGTCCACAAACCCACATTACTTTTAGATATTTTATCGAATACACGACGTGCAAACCCTGAACTCGTGCATTGACCATACATGGTTATAAGAGCACTCTGTACAATTTCATTTTTTAGCATGTAACAATGGATCTCCTTGCCCTGTTTGAGAGACGTTGAATCACCACATGTAAGAAGAATGCTGGTAATGGTGAATGGACCCAGTTTCACATCATTCTGAAGCATCTGGTGAAATAATTTCAAGGCCTCATTTGAACACCCATTTTGGGAATATGCAAAAATAATTACATCCCACAAAAACCCTAACTCTTTGAGAAACCCTATTAAATACTCGAAGGGCACCTTCTAATCTATGGCCTCGGGCATACATAGCTACAAGTGCACTACCTACAACTTCATTGGTCTCTAAACCATTTTTCATTACCTGAACATGGATTTCCTTGCCCCAATTCAGAGCCTCCATGCCGATGCACGCAGTCAGAATGCTCGCTAGAGTTTTGAAGTTGGGTTTGAGACCATTATCCAACATTCTACAAAAGTAATCTAGAGTTGTTAAGGTCTCCCGATTCTATGCAAATGCCGAGATAATGGTGCTCCATGTTATAACATCTCTTTCAAACATGTTTTCAAACACTTGACGAGCATCTTCTATCTCACTACACTTAGCATACATACTCATCAAGGGCATTACTGACGTTAACTTGCGAGTGAAACCCAAGTTTGATGATGCCAAGATGGATATATTTCCCCTGCTTCAAATCACATAAACCAACACAGGCCTTAAGCACATAGGAAAATGTGCTATTAAAATTACAAAAGAAAAAAGCAACCACATATTTAATTAGGTTGGTAGGTTTATATTAATACATATAAGTAGAGTTGGGGTGAAATGTTTTCACTAAAAAATTAAATTTATTATACATATGTGTTGCTCTTTTCTGTTTAATGACTAAATTATTCTTGTATCTATAATAAATGACTAAATTTACGGCATGGTTTTATGGAGTTTTTTTTTGTAAAAGATATGCAAGCACAAATCCTCTGAATTATATATCAACTTGTTATTAGAATAAAATACATCTTCTCTTTTAAACTAGGAGGGTGTGCCCTAACTAGCATGGATAAATGCTATCTAGACTTGCCCAAGAAGAAGCCATAACATGTTTCGAGAAGATGTCTCGAATTGTTATATTTTACATAAAATTGGTGTGGGTTAAATTGTATATTGGGAATGCAAATATATAGAGTGGCGAGGGTGACACATTCAAAAGTAGGAGGTTAGGGGGTTGAATCTTGGGAAGGAAAGCCTTAACAAATTTATTCAAGGTTAGGGGTTTGAATCGTAGAAGGGAAAGCCTTAAAAAAAATAGTCAAAAGTTCTAGATTATAGGAAAGAAGTTGACTTGTTTGTCAGTGTTGTTTATAGTCAACTAAATATGAGACATAAAAATTTTCCTGGTAATTTTTTGTGGTTATTTAGGAGGGGTATTGGAAGTTTCCCCTATTCTTTAAGTTTTTTTTTCAATCATTTGGTACCTTGTAATGTCAATTTTTCATTGTGGTAGGCTAATGATCTCTTCATTACTAACATTCTTGGCTAAACATTTTCATATATGCTCTTTAAAAAAATAGTATTCTAAAAACAATTCTTGCCAATTTTAAGAGGTTATTAGAGACAGGGGCTGAATGTTTCCCCTACTCTTTAGGGTCTTTTTAATTATGTGGCACCATGTAATGTAGACTTCATATTGTGCTTGGATACTACAATATGCATTCTTCTAATTTCTCACCTAAATTTTCTTAACTATTTATTGGAGTTTGATATTTATTTGGGTATATTAAATATCCTAATATTATGCATTTTTATTATCATGTGAATTATTAAATCACATAATCCAGGTAATGTGAGGCAGTATGTAGTCTCATCTCTTAGGCCTTATTAGATATATTCTTTATTATAAAAAATATTGGAGTTATACTTCAAATATAACTTATTTTCCATTTTGTGCCCATGTCCCTTCACTTCATGATAAATAGTAACACTAGAAACACACTTTGAAGGTTGGCTAATGCAATGATTGGATTTATTTTGTAACTCCTTATTCTCTCTTCACTTTATTTCAAGAGTGTTTGACTATTTTCCTAAACAATTTTTTATTTGTTTTTCTTAAGGATTCTTTTATTCTTTTTCCATATTTTTCTCTTTCTTCATTTTATTCTTTGTTAGAAAAACTTCTATGTACATTGTGTTATATTGTCAATTCACTTTAATCCATTTTTCAATAACATGTGTGATTTTATTCTATCATACTAATATCTCCACTTGAAAAATATTGTCTTAACTATTTTATGGTAAGTTTTTTTTCTATTAAATTCATTGCATTTTATTTACTTCTTATTTAATATTTTATTATTTTATATTCTCATTATTTTTTACACTATCTTTTTCAAAAAAAAAAGGAGCCCTAATAAATTTTTGTACTACTTTTCAAATATTATTGGACATAGGGGGTGAGAAGTTATCCCTTATTGTTAAGGTTTTTTAAAATCATGTAGCATCATACAATGTAGATTTTGTGTTGTGGTTGGTTGCTACACTTTGCATTCTTATAATTTCTGACACAAAATTTCTCACTTATATTCTATAAAAATATATCTTACCAATACATATTATTGGTAAATATTGGTTAGTCCCTTATACATAAATTTCTCACTTATACTCTATAAATAAATATTTACCGGTAAAAATATATCTTACAGGTAAATATTGGTGATTCCCTTGCATGTTTTTCAATGCAAGTAATGGTAAATATGCAATTCATAAGAGATGGTTATTAAAATTTACGATTATATTATCCCCAAAATCATTAAAAACCTATAAAGAACTACCTAATATATGTGTTATTAAATCTCAAAATTTTCAATTTTTGAAATTGCGTGTGTAAACATCGTACCCAACACCCAGGGCACTAGGGGCTGAATTTGACACACCTAAACAATTTTTTGGTGCTTATAATTTTTCAATAGTGCCCTTAAAAAATACAAAGCAATGTTATTTATACGAACTATTTTATATTTATTTAATTATATATATATATATATATATATATATATATATATATAATTTACCTATAAATCTATGTAAAAAAATGATAGTCATAGTTTAAATATGCAAGTCACATGTAACGGTATGATGAGAAAAATGTGATATAAAATAAATTATTAGAATTTGGAGCCTTGATTTATCCCTTACACTTATAAACATGTACTTGATACTTTAAGTTTGGTTCGTGGTTGATTTAGGGAAGCAATATATATGCATTACAAATTTCAGTATCTTGTTATTGTGATGGGTAATCTAAGAAATAGAATAATGTAACGCTTTCTATTTACCTTATTAAAGGGTAGATGTGTTTGTATATGTGACCAATCGAATGATTTTCCATTTAACTGAACCTAAAGTATCACCTATATGATGACAAATATAAGTTTTGCATTTTATAAGATGATGGTTATAAGTGTAATATATAAGCTCATCCTAGGTTGGATAGGTTTATGGATAAACATTTCTTGGACCTATGATCCTATCTAGGGTATGCAAGGAATCACTTCTGATATAGATATATGTTTATAGATGTGTTTTTTAGTAGGTGCATTGATTCCTAAAATTATAAGTTTTAGAATAGTTGTGTTCTAGTGGAACTGGAACATGGGAGATAGTAGGAGGATACGTTTATTTGTCATTTATGTATGAATGACATTGATGTCAAGATAAGTGTCAAATATCATATTACCAAGTTCTTGGACCATGTTTTAGGTATTATAATTTCCTTCCTTTTAATTTAGTATTGAAAAATACTCAGTGATTAAAATAAATTTCAAACCTCATGTCTTCAATAGGATGGTTTTCATAAACACTTCAATTTCAATGCACAAATCCACTTAAAAATTACAATCATGTGAATTCGTGACAGTAGTGCATATAGATATGTACATGTCAAATTTGAAACATTTTATTTGAAATGATTATAATAAAGTGAAATATTCACAAGAATGACTATAATTTATTTTCATTTTGAATCATGCCCTTAGTTTGTTCCATATTAGTAGTTCCATGGGGATTTCCCAATATGAAGTTAGTTTTATCATCTTGTTTATAATATTACCATGTCAATAGTGTGAATCCTTTTATAACTTCATATCATTTCTTATGGCTTAAGATTTTTTCTAACTTAATAACCTTTCCTATAGCGTACATAGCTCTTGCTAACTTAAATGGCTTGTTGGTAGCTTGACATCTCATGCAATTTTGTTGGTTTTTGATGTCAATTTCAGTCTTGGGCTATTAGAAAACACATATGTGTTGGTATATGAAATTGTTACAAAATAAATCCAACCCATATGTTACATTCTCTATAATTTATAAAATTAATATGCATTTTTTTGATTGATTTTACTATAGCATATAACTTGGCAAAATTTGATTATTGTATGTAAGTCATGAAATCCTCATACACATTAGCATATTTGAAACACCAAATTTATTCACTTAAGCAAAATAAACATAATGGTGTGTATTGATTGTTGATTTATGCCACTTGTTTTAAATATATACAACCGAAATATTTTACCCAACTAAAGTATGAATTTTAGACAATCGTATTCATATTGAAATCTTAATGCAACAATCATGAATATTTTTACATGGTTATAACATATGTAAACACAATCTTAATAATAATAATAATGTTTCTTACATCATATGAATCTCTACAATATCATGTACCATATGTGTAATACATTAGTGTACCCACATATGAATAAAATGTGGATGTGAACACAAGTCAAGTATTGTGTGCAAACAAATATTTATGTCATGCCACTATGAATACATAACATTTACTATCTATTCTAAAAAAAAAAGACATAATTTTTTTGATTTGACCATGAACATATTTTATAGGAACATTTCATGTCACACGTGACAAACATTAAAGTCCTTGATAATTATTGAAACCTACCAACTCCCAATAATGCAATGGAATTCTAAATCATATAAATCCTTGAAGAGAGACATATTTACAAACTTACATAAATAAACATGATTGTGTGTTGACCATTAGCCCATGTAAGTAAGATATAAATATTAAAAGAGTCAAAATTGTTTTTAATTTCAATGTGCTATACTCGATCACCTATGACACATGGTTTACACACTTAAAATTAGCACCCATAATTCCCTGTATTCACATCTGCTAGCACCCCTTTCATTATCACATCACTATCACATCATATTATCCTTATCCTAAGTCTTATTCATCCCCTTTATATTTACTCCCTGTAAATATCATTCTACAACTGTAAAATACTATTCTACCCCCTCTTAAAACCACTTAAACCACTTACCAACAAAAATCATATAAAACAAAACAAATACAAAACATCACAACCATTCAACAACATTTCTAACCCATATGATCTATTTCCAACATAGATCATCCATTCCAAACAAAAAAAATCTCAATTTGGGAAGTTGTTTTAACCACTTTCCCATATTTTCTGGATCACCGAAGATTTCCCCTTGTTGACAGTAAACTCTATAAATATGTATTCCAAACCTTCATTCAAGGTTAGCTTCCTATATCTTATCTAGTAGTCATTTGGAATTTTCCTGAAATAGAAATTTACTCAAAAGCATTCATGTTGTAACATTACTATATCATGGTCCTTTTCATCACAACCATTTTCAACAATCTATCCTTCAACTCTTATAGGTAATTAACACATCCTTATCTCAACTTAATGGATCGTCTGCAGTCTTCTTCTCTAGGTTCTCATCATCTTTGCAGTTTTATCTATCAACGTACAAAAATGTTCAAGACATCAACAATATTTTCTTCATCCTTTGAAAGTTAAACACATGTCCAAGAGTAAATTCAGCAATCCTCTAGCACCAACAATATTCCCCTCTTAGGGCATTCAAACATCCAGTAATCAAGTACATTCTTATGACATCCTTAGCCTTCTTCTATTTGGTAATGTCATCCTCTCAGTCTTATTCATCAACTTGAATGAGGTAAGTGCATTTTCCTTTACATTATTATATTTTTCATTTATCATTCAATACCTTCAATCAATTTTACCTCACCTATTATCAATATTTACACTTCTGCAGAAATCATCGGAGATTCCCCTAATCATCAATGATTAACCCTAATCACTAGCGATTCCCCCCAATCGCTAGCAATTCCACCCAATCACCAATGATTCTTATCTGTTAATCTAATCAACACCTTATCTCACCTTTCTTACATCCAGATCTTAATCCTAGTTGCCCTTCTACCTTTGTAAGCACCTGTCAAGCTCCTTTGAGCCATCTACAACACTTTATCAATTATTCAAACCAAATCTATCATTTAGCTTACCTTTGTAAATGCACAGCTATCCACATCCTTTCTCCTTTGAGCCATTTTGTGATCCTTAGACTCTTTTTGGATTAGGTATCACCATCAGACCATCATATAGCCATGGACCATGTCAATCACTTTTCCTTTGCATTGTTTTTAATATCATCTATTTTATCATTTTATGTTATCTTTATCAAATTGATTTCTTGAACGTGGATTGACATCCTTGCAAATAAGTCCATTAACTTCTGTGGATTGGCCTTTACCATTAAATCCTCCATATATCTATCTAATCTCATCTTCATCTTAGTGTTTGTTGATTTGTAGGTTCCTTTGTTGATGAAAGAAGGAAGGAGCTTTAATCCATTAGCATCAACATTCCATCATCTACCGGTATCAGAAAAACCCGCATCTTCTGAGGAAAATTTGGTTTTTATTATTTCACTGCATTAATTTGAGTAGGAAAGTAAAAACATCTCTAAAAATTTTGGCATGCCCAGTGGGATGAAGTCCCTTCCTCATTTTTTTTTATTTCATTTAAATCAATTTTTCATTCATTGTTAGGCCTTCTGCTTTGTAATCACCAGTGATTGTGTGAATCATTAGGGATTCTATCAATCACTGATGATCTATGTGATTTCTTTTGATTACTTAGTCAGATAACCGCTAATCTAATTTTATCTTCTTTTTTTGTCCTTTTCTAACTTTTTTGCAGGTTTCAAAATTTGGAGGCTTTTTCTTGCTGCGTATGTTTTGCTGAATAAATAATTTTTTGTTTGAAAAATTAAAAAGGAATCATTGTCAAAGTGAGTCCTTTCCCTTATTTTTTCTTGACGTTTGCATCCTTGTTGTTTTTCCTCATTGAAATAAACCTTTTCTTTTTGGATTAAAATGAAACTTGCATCATGCCTGATCACATAGATTAAGTATAAGGATTATTTTTTTGTATTCACTTAATTCTTCCATAACACACAACCAAATCACAAAAAATATCAAATTTACATCAAACACTCTTACCTAGGTGATAACTATTGGGATTTCATCACCCAACAAGGAAACTAACTCGCTCTTTTGGCTAAGTATAAATAATTGATTTTTGGTATATTGGCTAAGCACCCTACTCCATTTTCATTGTGGGACCATTTGATTCTCCTAGGTATTCCTACAATCCTAATGATATTCTCACGCATGATGCCTTCACTTTTCTTCTTGAACCAACACCCTCAATAGAATCAGTCCTTATAGATATTGTACATCCTTTATGTCACATCATCAACACTATCACACAAGATCCTCCCCATGAAGAGATCCGTTCATCACCAATACTTACCTTTGAATACTAAGAGTCCCTAGACCCTCTTTTTGATAATCCACATGCATCGACATCACCTTCAATTACAATCTAATCACCTACTACCTCCATGTAACCTTTAGACTCCACTTCAGACACCGTTACTAATGAGGAACTAATAATCAAAGATCTTGACTTCGAACCATCTTGTAAAGCAATAAAATACTTGGTCATCTCATATAAATATAACCCACCTCAATCATGTCTCGAAACAACATCTCCCTCATCCAAACCAGACTCAATCCAACCCCTGGCTCTTCACTTATCATCGAGTCTAACCTTGTCCTGAATCAAACACTATACAATCAAATCCCATCACATACATGGCCTCTTCCTCATAATCATATATGAGACCCTCTCCCTATTTAAAGAAAATGCTACAAAGTCAAAACCTATCACATCCATGACCTCACCCATATCATATGTTGTAAAACACCCTCTTTTTCCTAAAATCAACAATACAAAATCAAAACACACATCATCTAAGGTCTCAACCTTACCATCCATTTTGGGACGTCATCCCTTGTCACAATCAAAATCTATCAAATCTACATTTCCACCCTTACCATCAATGTTGGAACCCCATTCTTTATCTCAATATCATGTCACACATTCGTACCCTATCTCATCCACAATCTATCTTGCATCATCCATTTATATCAATCCTACATCATACCCTCTCTTTTATTAACCTCACAATGTCCCTATGATTTTTCAACACCATGCACCATCCACGCATCCATCCCCATCCAAAAATAAAACTCATCCTACTAAGCGTTCTCAAAAATCATAATCAAAATCAAAATCTAGTAATCCAAATCCCCCAAAAGGGACTTACATCAACATCCTCGAAAGGCTCATGCAAGCTTCTCTTATCACATTACCACTAATCAAAACACCCAATCCAAATTCTCATAAACCTTCCTAGTATGATCAACATAAAACCTGTTCCTATCATAGAAACCTAGGTCATGACACAAAGAGTTGTAAAGCACTTAAACCCATAATCCGACGACTCTTCCTCATCGATGATCTTCTCCTTGAAGAGGACCATTATTTATATCATCTACACCTCCACCCGTGATGTCTGTAGGACAAGGGGGGCATCCTTAATCTCATATTATCAAACCTTTGTCAGACATATCCTCAGCACCTTCCATTGAAGGTCTCTCAACCATGTCAACATCTACACCCAAGTCATTGATAGTGTTCTTACTGACATCTACAAGACGAGGGGGTCATCCTCAATCATATATCGATAAAAATTTCCCATATTTCTTCTCATCACCTTCCAGTCAATGTCCCTCATGTCAAATCAATGCGGTTCAAACACTCATGTAAACCTAGAATCGTCATACATGAAGACAAGGTAAAATCAAAGCTTTGTAATCTAGCCCTCCTCATCAAATTTTTTCTCATATCCCATTCAAAATTTCAAAGTCTCATCTATCAAGGGATCCTTTATTTACCATATACTTAATCAATCAAGATCAAAACTTCCATCATCCTAATCTGAAATTTGTCATTCCTTTCAACACATGTCATCATTATCCACAGTATCATGCTAGGGGGAATCCTCTCTACTGAGACTTCAAAATTATCACCCTCCTTTAGTGCAGCTTCCCCTAGCCTATCAATTCAACCAAACCTATCACTATCTCTAGAAAGGAGTAAATGTGGAATTTTTTCCCTTAACTGGATCGGTCCATATAACATGGGTCAACCTTTGAATTCCTTGCACTTACGGCCTTTCTACTGTTAACACATCAACCATCATGAAAATAGTCACATCAAAGATCTATATTCAACAATCAACCAGTCATTTTATCATCATAATGATTTGAAAGAATGTGGTTCATTCATTCACTATCCTCAAACACCTTAAAGATGAGCATCACAACTCTGTTCATCGCATCTTTCAGATGGAACTAAGTTCCTCCTCAGCAAGAACCCCCAAAATCATTACATCCATCTAACCTTGTACCAACTTAAATCATGACATGGAGCACATATGTGTAGGTCGTTTACACATTTATTCTCCCCTCCTTGAAACCGTCTAATAGGGTCTTGTCTCTTAGCTCAAATTAAATAGTCAAAAAATATATGGATGCATGCCTTATAAAAAATAATAGACTGATCCTCTCAAAGGATGGATATTTTAAAATATCAAAAATCATATTGTCAAAAATAAAAGTAGACCGATCCCTTGAAGGACAACTAACATCCAAAATCATAGATTGATCCCTCAAAGGAAGAATATCTATATAAATTTAAAAAATCAAAGCCAAAAGTAAAAATTGTAGATCACTCCCTCGATGGATGACTACCCATGTAAAAAGGCTTCTCACATTAGTAAGCCTTCAAAAAATTCAAAAATCAAAAGCATCCTATGAAAGCTTCCCACATTGATTAGCTTTCCCACCAAATGAAAAACTTCTGGTATCAAATTAGTTTGCATCAGAAAAATAATACGTATAACTAGGGAATTTCTCTATAAAACTATTGAAAAGGAGAACCCTCTTTTCCCACATAACCGACGACATGTTAAACCCCTTCTCACATTCTAGGAAGGTGCATACATTACCAGCTTCCATCTATATCCAAGATTCTACATGTAACTACCCATTGTTATTCATTTGTTAACATCTGTTATAAGGCTAATAAGTGAAAGATCCTTCACTCTTTTGATTGCCATCACATATGTATCAAATCTAGTATAAAGAAATCAATCCACATTTCATTCTTGACCTTGGTTTTGAAAATCATTAAGGTCACTTTAAAATCAATATCAAATTAACACATCATACCTAAAAAAATTAGCAATTGTCAACCTTACCACATCGACATGCATCAATATATCTATCATTATATCAAACATCTCTCAATATCCACACAATCCTGAGCACATATAAGCCATTACATCATTCTGTCTAAAATATCACATTTAATTAGTAAAATTGACATTTGTAAACCAGATTCCTCCTCAAAGTGTTACATCTCTTATCACTATGAGGACCCCTCATAAATTCCTGGTAAGCCCACCCTTTTTCCAACATCAAACTATGGTTCTTTGACCTTATCAAATTGTCATTTAATTTCCGTTAGTCATATGTCTATAGGACACAAAACCTTTGGTTCCCCTATCACTTGACTTCAATCCGGTCTCATAAGCCCACCCTTATGAAAACATTATTTTTTACTCCTTTGACCTGGTCAAACCATCATCTTTTGAGTTGTTAAGTCATATGTCTATAGGAAATGAACCATTTGGTTCCCCTATCATTTGACTTCCTGGTCTTATAAGCCCGCCTTTTTGGAAAAATCAATCATTGGTCCTTTGACCTCATAAAAAAATTCTTTTCATATGTTATAGGTAACGAACCCTTTAGTTCCCCCATCATTGAAATCATACAGTTTCTATACCTCATCATGGGGAATAATTTTCTCATCCTTCATCTTTCCATCCTTGCATATTTACATATATCTATTTCAAACTCATGATTGATTCCCTTTACATTCACCAATCCATAGTTTGAGGGGGAGCACATCATCATATAATTCTGCATCATTCATCTATCACATCTTTTTTTTGTCTCGTGGCTTGTTCTAAAACCACTCAACAAAAAGGGACAAAATGTAGACACCTAAAATTAGCACTGCTAATTCCCCATATCCACGTCCACTAGCACCCCTTTCATTATTACGTCATATTATCCTTAAACTATTATTATTATTCTCCCCCTTTATATTTACTCTCCATAAATATCATTGCACAAGTGTAAAATCCTATTTTGTCCCCTCTTAAAACCACTTAAACCACTTACAAATCAAAAACATATAAAATAAAACAAATCAACAACCTCACAACCATTCAATAACATTTTTAACCCGTATGATTTTCAACATACATCATTCATTCCAAACAAACAAAATATTGATCTAGGAAGATATTTTAAAACCACTTTCCCATATTTCCCGGATCACCGGTGATTCCCTCAATTGTTGGAAATTTCCCTTGTTGGTAGTAAACTCTATAAATATATATTCTAGTCCTTCATTCGAAGTTGCCTTCCACTATCTTAGTTGGTAATCATTTTGAATTTACCTCAAACAAGATGTTACTCAAAAGAATTCATGTTAACATTATTATATCAGATTCTTTTTCATCGCGACCATATTCAACAATCTCTCCTTCAGTTCTTATAGGCAATTCAAACATCCTGGAGCACAACTCAATATATCATATATAGTCTTCTCCTCTAGGGTCTCATCATCTTTGTAGTCTTATCTATCAGTGTACAAAAAAATTCAAGACATCAACAATATCATCTTTAATCTTTGGAATCCATTCACACGTCCAGGAGTCAATTCAACAGTCATCTGGCACCACCAATATTCCCCTATTGGGAAATTGAAATAACCAATAATCAAGTATAGTCTTCTGACATTTTAAAAGCCTTCTTCAATCTTGTAATGTCATTATATTTGTCCTTTATTCATCAACTGGAATGAGGTAAATGCCTTTTCCTTTACAATAATCGCTGACGATTCCCTATATCATTGAATAGATTCAATCAATTCTTCCTCACCTATTATCGTCTTGTATACTTTTGCAGCAATCATTGACAATTCCCTTAATCATTGACAATCAACCCCAATCTCTAGCAATTGGTATCTATCAATATAATCAACAACTTATCTCACCTTTTTGAAATCCAGATCTTAATCATGGTTACCCTTCAGCCTTTGCAAGCTCCTTTGAGCGATATATAATACCCTATCAATTATCCAAACCAAATCTATCATTTAGCTTACCTTTGTAAGTTTACAACTATCCACATCCTTGTTCCTTTGAGCCATTTTGTGATCCATAGACTCCCTCTAGATCAAGTATATCACCATCAGACCATCATATAGTCATGGACCATGTCAATCCCTTTCCCTTTGCATTGTTGGTTATATCTACTGGTTTATGATTTTATCTTATCATTATCAGATTGATTTCTCTAATGCGGATTGACATCCTTGCAAGGAAGTCCATTAACTTTCGGGGATTAGCCTTTGTCAGGAAATCCACCATATATATATATATATATAATTCCATCTTCTTCTTAGTGTTTTTTATCTACAAGTTCCTCTTTCAGTGAAAGAAGGAAGGAGCTTTCATCCATCAGCATCAAAATTCCACCATCTACAGGTATCGATATATCCCGCTTCTTCTAAGGTCAATTTTGTTTTTATTATTTCACTATATTAATTTGAGTATGAAAGTAAAAAAATATTTGAATACATGGCTCGAAATGGTATTATCTTCTTTCCCAAAGCTTGAAGGATTTCACTTACTACTAGCACTGCATATAAGTGTATATAAGGGATTACATCGAAAGGTGTTGCTCTATGAGAAAGAGGCTCTAGTCGTTCACATAAAGGGATTAAATTTGACGAGGGTTGTAATGCCTACAAAAATTCTCCCATGAAACCCCAAAACTTTAAAAAAAAATTATAATAGAAAAATTATGGAATAATTTTTTTTATTAAGGAACGAAAGTGACGATTAGCTAAACCCTTGGTTAACAAATGATCGTCACTAAAATAATTAAATAATAATATTAATCCTTTAGTTAGGTTTTTAAATGTCATTCTTATAATCTTAAATTAATTTATTAAAATGGTTCCTAAAGTCATTCAATAATTTATAATAAAAGTCTAGGTCTAAATTGCCCTTCCATTTACACAAAACTATTAATTTTGATTCTCAAATATAAATCTTTTATAAATTGTTAAGGGTATGGGTTAACTTAATTACCACTAGGTCATGGCCTATTTAACTTTGAAAGATACCAAAAAATAAATAAAAAATAAAAAATACAAATTTTTAATTAACTTCAACACCACACAAATGGCCCCATTCAAAACATGACCCATGTGATCAAATGATGGTCTCACCTAACTCCCACCTACCATTTGTAAGGAACAATCTTTGCCATTGGATGAAACCAATCTAGACCATTGGATGGATAAATTTTAAAACAACCCTAATATCTCTATGGAAGGATTTTATTGATTCAACTTACTCATTTCTTCATTTTTATCTTACAATTTAAAAGGGGAAGGAAGAGAAGGAAGAGGGGGAAGCCATGGAAGATGAAGATGGAGCTTGGGATGGATACACATAACCCATGCTCATCTCTTTTTAATTTTTTCTTGCAAATTTCATCCACCCTCTCCTAGGGTTTAGTTGTAATTTTTCACTGTTTGTTGTAAATTTTATTTCAATGAAAAATACCCTTTTGGGTATATAGACATTTGCCCAATAGATCTATATTGTTATTATTATTATTTTTTACAAAGAATACTCTCATTTTTTTCTTTCCTTTGAGTAAATATATACATGGATATATATCTCCAAAACTACACACACATACATATATATGTATATATACATATATATTTATATATAGTTATATATAATATTCCTTAATATTACAAAAACCTGAAATCTATTTTTGTAAGAAAATATATATAAATAAATTTATTTACACACACACGCAAAAGTGTATTGGTATTAAAAAAAAATGACCATGGATTAAAATTTTTCAAGTCCACAAAAATAGCGGAGGGTTCAATTTAATTTATTTGGTGGGGGCTCAACCCCCACCCATATCCTATATTAAACACAGTTTTGGGGGAAGGGTCACCAACCCCACCCCCCATCCCATAACACAATGGGGTGGGGGGTGTGGTCAGTGAACCCTCCCTCCCCCGCTTTTATTAAAACATCATTCAAACCTTACATTTTTATGACTTTTATTCCATGTTGAAAACTATATAAAAGAATTTAACTTTTATTTATTATTAAAAAAATTAATTAATAAATGTTTTAATATTATTAATTATTTATATATATATATATATATTTTCCTTCAGTGCTATTATAAAATTACAAGGATATTGATATGTAAAAAATATATTAATATGTAAAAAAAATCAAAGTAATTGAATTTATATGAATTCTTTATCATATATATATATATATATATATATATATATATATATATATATATATATATAAATAAAGAAAATTAATAATTAGTATAATATATATATATGCTAAATCAAGGAATGAAGTATCTATAATTTAAAATTCTACATCTGGCTATATATGTTTTTTTTTGTATAGAAAAAGTAATTTGAAGATATCTCTATATTCACTTAAAATTAAACTTGGGGAAAAAAATTAATAAAAGATTTCATTCAATGTGTTATAGCTAGTAAGGAGAATATTATTCTTCTTATTAAGAATTTTCATCAATTACTTCCTTTTCCTAAAAGCTACAGCTATTCCTTACTTTCACAAGATACAAATGAAATCCATTCCAATAAGTGATTTACAACAAGATTTCCCCAATAATTTAAGAAATGAACATGACACATTTTGCAAGAAAGGAAAACACTCAAATTGAAATCATGATCATTTTCATTTCATCTCATTTCAAACTATCTAATTCACCAACAACTATGTGAAATTTTGATAGTTTCCTTTCACAAACTAACTCATTTCAAATATAACTTTCTCGTTCAAGCATTCTTATAGTAGTCTAAACTATACAGGGATTTCTAAGAAATAAAATGGCTTTCATTCAAGCTTATAATTTTACAATCATCCACACAAAGTGGAAATAATAAATTGGACAATTTAGAACAAAGGGTTGTAAACAAGACCAAATGTGCAAGTATCCAATAGCATGTCTTCTTCCAAAGGTAACTCCAATTCTTACATTCTACAAAACTTCACAAAGGGATCACTGTACAAAGGAAGAGGGGGTAGCTAACTCTCTTCGCCCAACATTTAATCCATTAAGAGGAGAATCCATCCCCTTAATGACCCCCAAATCCCAACCAAGGAACAATGAGGGGTCTTCAGCAACAAATGAAAAATTTCAACAAAATGGCTTCACAACAACATACATTTCAAATATTTAACACAAAAAGGAAGACATATTCACAAGTTTGTAACCCTCTCAAAACAAGACAAGTTTTAAATCAAACCAAATAGAGAAAGGGCTATGAGAAACCACCTCCTTATGCCTCCCAAGTGAAGTGGGGAGTCTTACCCTAAGCCTCCAAGTGCACAAAGAATTTAACACAAAATACTTATCTCTCCCTTAGAAATATGCAACAAAATAACCAAGATTTCATTTTCACTCCCCATAGGTGAAACTGCCATTCAAAATCTGACCAAATGCATGTCTCACAAAACTCCCTTTTCCCTCCCAAATTGTCACATAATCCCTTATCCCACACCCAACTTAAGACCTACTACCCAACCACATACATTTCAAATATTCAACACAACAAGGAAGACATATTCACAAGTTTGTAGCCTCTCAAAACAACACAAAGGTTTGAAATCAAATTAAATAGAGAAAGGGATATGGGAAACCACCTCCTTATGCCTTCCAAATGAAGTGGGAGTCTCACCCTAAGCTGCCAAGTGCACAAAACATTCAACACAAAATCATTATCTCTCTCTTGCAAGTATGTAACAAGATAACCATGATTTCCTTTTCACTCCTCATAGGTGAAACTCCCATTCCCACTCCCACCAAATGCATGCCTCAAAAAAATCCCTTTACCCTCCCCAATGGTCCCATAAACCCTTGTCCCACACCCAACTTAAGGCCTACTACCCAACCAACACATAAGCACATTCACAAGATAAACAATTCTAACAAGCACAACATTTCATATAAACAAGCATAATAAAAAAATAACAAAGGTAAAGAGCCTACCACTCCATCAAGATCAAAGATAACTTCACAAATATTTGACCCTTCAAGCCAATCACACTCCAAGAAATTTCCACAAGCTCCAAATCCAAAAGTTTCCAAGAAGAAAAATGAACAAGTAACCCCCAATTCATCCAAAATCCATTAATAAATAGAAATGGAATGTGAGGATGATGAGGTGGCTCCATGTAGGATGCCACTTCATCATTCCTCCATTCCCACACTCAAGTCAACACACCAAGTCCAAGACAATCAATGAACTTCTAAGAAATATGACAAACCCACATGGCTCACAAACTTGCACACCATGCTTTCAAAGAACACAATTAATTGAGGTAGAAGAAAAATGCAATTATTTTCTCTCTTTTACACTCAAAAAGGGGTAAACAAGTCAAAAATAAGTTTCTCAAACCATAAGTAGGGTTGGTGGGTAAATTTAAGAGGCATGGGATAAGCTTTTCTTGTCCCACAAGCCTCCAAAAATCCCCCCTAGTCAAAATTCGAATTTTGAATTATGAGTGAAGTAAAACACTCACAAATCAACATAAAATTCACTTACAAAAAGGACCACCTAACCTCATTATTAACTATTTATCACATCCCAAATTAAGTTAACCAAATAGAAATAATTTAGCTTAATTAAGACACATTACAACATGTTAATAAAGTAACAAAAATAAAAAAAATTAAATACATAAAACCCAAATAAATCACATATAAAAATTAAAACAAAGGAAACCTAATTCACCCCATGGCCACACATGTGAGGTCACCCCCCAATGGAAAACCTCCAAACTAGGCATGCAAAAACAATACCACATAACACTACACAAGTTTTAAAATTTGTCCTCATTTCTCAACACCCGACATCCTTTCATGGTTGGTCCTCTATCCCCTTTCAATGTATGTGATCAAATTCCTGCAAACAACAAAATACCTCTCTGTTCTTTCGACTATATTAACAACATCGAGACAATATACATATACAATTCAATAATCATCATTCGACATTAGCAATTCTATTATCCATCAATATATCACTAATCTAATCCTAACATTCATGAGATTATATTTCTACTCAAAACATCCAGAGTATAACGTGTCAGTATAAAATTCAAATCATGCCAAGATCTAACATATATTGAATTGTCTAACATCACCATCTAGTGCATCATAATAAAATGTAAACCACATCATGTCAATAGTCCAAATATCAGTATAATCTATCATTTATTTAATCAATGTATCACAATAAAAATGTCTGAGTATAAGTCTAACAATATCAATATTAAAATGAAATAGTGTCAAAGAGGAGTGGACACTACAAGGGCTTAGATTTTTTCTTTATTTTATCTATAAATTTCCATGCAACTCACATTGTCATCCAAATCTAGTAGTTACTAAATTTAAATATCCTGTTTAAATTTCTGTATCTAGTGGTTTCTAGTAGGATATGTTCCTGGTACAAAGATTGGGTATCAATGCGATGATTGAGAAAGGTTGCAAAGTTCTAGTTTACATAGACCTCGCTAGGCAAGCATCAGCTTCCTTGTGGCGATTCAAACAAACTTGGGATTTCCAATCACCACCAAAAGCATTGCGTCTAGATTGGCTATGAAGATGATGTGGACGATGGAAATGAAAATTTATACACGTAGCCAAGGTGGAAGCAATTACATGGGGAGTTGGAGATAGATTATGGATCAAAAATTTAAGGATGAGAACAAGGCTCTGAAGAAAGGCTACACCCAAAACATTCTTCAACAAATAACCCCCATTTAAAAATTATGGAAAAATAATCCCCTTTCACCATCTCTGAGAAAAAAATTCTTTCCAGGGACATCTATTTAAGTTTTCATAGTCAACAAATCTGTATTAGGGTTTGTAGATCTCAGATTTTGAGAGGTTTCGTAAGTATCAGGGATCTAGATCATCATCATCATTAACATTAAATATGAAGTTGACTCTTTTCATGGATGAAATTTCCACCGCATTGTACAGTTCTACATTCTATCAAGTTATTATCTGCACCCAACAATTTTGTTATCTTATGGATGCAACTAGTCTCATGTCAGTTACTTCACCCTACTCCGGAAGTGTATGAATTATTTGACAACATAATACTCATTTCATAAGGATAAGTTTCATACCAAGGACCCTAGAGAACATGTGATTGATTTTTTTGAAAGTTGTGGATTCCTATGCCTTGAGAAAAAGGGTATTATTGTTTTTGTTTTTTTGAGGAAGTTTATCAACCAATTAATTTATCTTTTTCATAACATGAACATGCATTCAAACCTTACGACTTAGTGTATATATATTCACATATGTATTAGTTTTTTTAAGTATAAAAAAAATTCACTTTAAAATGTTTAGGTACATTTCACATTATTTACTATATTTTAGCCTCTTTTATATATTTAGGTTGTGGGTTGAAACTTAACATTATTATAGGATAAGGATGGAAATTCATTCTGAAATTGATTTTTGTAGTATTCCTTTAAGTCACGTGTATAATGTAATTCTACTCTTTCGTCAGCCAAATGGTAGTTATCAGATTTTGACCATTCATATGTGTTAATGTGTGTTGCTGCCTATTTTTATTTTATAGGTTTAAAATGTTACACCCTTTTGATTATTGTCCATTTATTTTCACTATATTGGGAGAACAACCCTTCAACAATCCATGACACATAGAGGTTGTGAGTTCAAACTTCCATGCTACTTTGAATGTTCATTGATTTTAATCTATGAATGTGAACGTGAGTGTAATCCTTGAATGGTGTTACCATGCTATACTTAATCAATATTGTAGCTTTTAAACCTAACTCTAAAGATCTTTGTATGGGTGTATATTAATTTGTTTTAAGAGGAAAATTTGTTAAATTCAAATATAACAACATTATTACATAGATAGGATTGCATTATGCAAAAATTACATTTGCTTGATAATTTTTAAATCCTTTTCAAATAACCCCAGTTTTGCTTCCATAGCCTTCAATCAATGTTTACCATGTGAGCACATCTCTTTGAGGAATTTTTTCCTTGTCAACTCACAAGCCTTTTCTGTGCTTCCACATTTTTCTTGCATGTCTACCAAGGCAGTTATAACTACAACATTAAAGAAAATTACTCGATACTTTATGCTTTTTTGGATGTCCATACCATGTTCTAAAGCTCCCATTTTTACACAAGCTGGAGTTTATTGGAAAATGTAAGTTTGATTAGGTTGGAGACATATTTGTTGCATATGGTGTAACATATAATGACTACTTCATTTTGAGGAAACCCATGTCTTATTGTCGATACACTGCCAATAATTATGATTCCATTAATTAGATCTTTAAGCTCTAAAATAATAATAATAATTTTGGGTTATCTAGTTTCATATTACTCTTTTCTTTAAGATTTTCATGCATCAGTGTCGTATGTTACTATATGTATTGATTTTCGTTAATTTTAATTCTATTGCATTTTTGTTTTGAATCTAACTGCAACTGATCCTCATTTGTCAAGTTTTGGAGGAGCTTTTTTTGTTTTTGGCATGCCACTTGTTTGGGGAGTGTTGATCTCTATTACTCGAATGCAATGTGCTTTAGCTACTACATCTCCGTATTAGCCGACCAATCCTTCACACATGAGGTTGAATTAATTGCCGTAATGCTCAAGGGTAGATTTTGTCCCCCCCACAAACCTTGCCTCTTCTTTTGAATTGTTATGTACCATGCTTATGAAGGGATTTAATAATAGTCTAAGCTTATTTTGGTTCCTCCATTATGGCCAAAAATGGGTGGATTGATGGCCACATGCCACTTCTTTAATAACTCATTAATGCTAAATGTGGTTTCCTAGCAAACATTGTTGGTAACTTTCCATGTACATACCAATGACGGGGAGTGCAGGGCATATTTCTTTTTATTGATTTTTACGGGGACATAATCTTCTAGGGCATTTGACTTTTGACAGCATACTCCATCACTTTGGATTGGCTTGTGTGAAATTTTAGTGGGGTGAGCTCTTGTTCTAGACTCAATGTTAGAGCCTATGAAACGCATTTTCTAGGTTGATTGTTGGTTGTGGTGTTGTAGATAGATTTTCAGTTAGTTTTGTGTTTTAATGGCACTATGAATCTTAAATTTGAATATTTTTAGATCCTGCTTTGGTTGCATACCCCCTGGCCATTACATAAAATATTACATGTGTTTGGTCATCAACAATGTAAAATGTGGATGGGCTACGATTACCAAGTTGTCTTGATCAAATTGGTATATGGAGTTGAACATTAAAAGTTTGGAGTAGGCATCTAAGCCTTATGAATGGATTAGTTGTGTCGTGGAATAATAATTCTTAGCTAACTTTAATTATAGCATGTAAAAGATTGAATTTGGGCTATAGAATTGTTTTGACTGAAGTGGTTATTGTGGGGATTTTAGCCTTTGTGATGGTTTAGATGCAATCTATTTTCATCCTCTTGATGTTATTAGTTTTAGCTCCTCAATGTTATATATTTCTATAATAATATCCCTTACTAGAAGTAGGTCTTGCAAAAAAACTTGGCACCAATAAAAATTTTCATTTGTTATTGCTGCAAACCAAAACATGTAGTGCAAATTTGCATGGATGTATATCATAGATCCCTGTCTTCACTTTTCTAACAAAATACATAAGATTAATACTGATAGAAGATTGATTTAACCAGGTTGTGGATTGATACTTGACGTATTTCAAAATTTGTGGAACAACTGGTATCAGAATCGTGTTGGGTTCCTGAAATAATTATGAACCCTTCTTCATGGGTGCTTATTGGTCTGCATTATTCCACTATCCTATTTCTTTTCTAATCTATATCTAAATCTGTTTGGGTATCTTATTTCGACCTGGGATGTTGTGGAGTTTAGTAACCTACTTAAAGTATTACATATGTCAAAGAAATCAACCAACATATGCATTGCACGAGGTCAAACCCCTTGTTTTTATATATATGTGGGTTAGTTTGATCCTTATTAAACTAGGATGCTTTTGTTTACTTGATGGTGCTCCAAGGAAAATTTTATGGATATATTTATCAATTTGTTGACAATTTTTTCACTTATGAAAAATGGCCAACTTGGAAACTTCGTTACGATGGATAGCATTGGTGAAGTATACCTAAGCTAGCGGAGATTCTTTCAGAAAATATTGTTAATTGTATTGAATTGACAATGATTACATGAACATCTTGTCAGCATATGTGTGTTGTTGACAAAACATAACAGATCACATAGTCTACAATTTCATGACTATTCTTCAGCGAGTCAAGAAACATGTAGTGGCCACTTCCCTTTAATACCTTTTGATACTGATCATGATACTAGTGATTATATTACTGACATGATTATGGACCTTATTATAATATGATATTAGATGTTAGATAATGGATTATTGTTGACTTGATTCAGTTATGATGCATGATGATTATTAGAGACATTTTGTATATTGATGTTGATATACTGCTTTGACATGGTTATATTATGGATGTTGTTCGGACATGTGATATTTGGATATTGTGAGTAGACCTAGAAATGGAAATTATTTGATGATGATATAGTTGTTGAGTAAAATTTCAAATGATCTTGTTGGTTGCTTAGATGTTGTTGTGATTCATATGTCTAGATTATCTTGGAATTTTATTTATTGTTATTTTGGATGTTCTGATATGGCCACGAGGCTGAAGAAGGTATTTGTGTTTTGCAAGTTAAAATATCACAACAAACATCGGGGGATTGGAGACCAACCACATTGGAATTCTAGATGAATTCAACAAGGTCACCATGAAAAATAGTATTTTTTTTGTGCATGTTTGTGTGTGTTAGGGATTCCCATGGGGGGGATCACCTTTAAATGTGACCAAGGGATTATGTGTTTTTAATTATTTGACCCTTTTGTTTAATGTTGCATGTATTTATTTTGTGATGCATTTTCCCCTTTCTTTATTTATTAAATGTTGTATGAATATTGTGGGTAAGCAAGTTGTTAATATTAATTAAATAAAATATGTCATAAGAAAGTAATTATTAGAGTTATTGGCCTTGAATTAAAGTGTTGTAAGAGATGTGTAAGTGATGTGTAAGTTAACTTTTGAGTGTGAAACACTTCATCTTCTTGGAAATTTGAATTTTTCCATGAAGGCTGATTTTGGAGGCTTGTGGGACAAGTTAAACTTGTCTCATACTTCTTAAATTTATTTACCAACCATACCTATGGTTGGAGAGTTGAAATTTTGACTTTTATAATGCATTTTTGAGAAGGCAATTTGTAGGTTTTAATTGCACTTTTCTTACATGATTTAATTTCAGTCCTTTAGGGGTGTGGGTTGGATTTGAGTGTGTAAGTAAACTGTCTTTTTATTCATCCACCTATTTATTATGCATTGGATAATGAAGTTGACTTTTGGAGTTGGGGTTGAGGATGTGTGATGTGTGATATGGCACCCTACATGGATCCACCTCATCCTCTTCCCTTCCCTCTTCTATAAAATTTGAATTCCTTGCCTTGTTTTGGGTTGCTTCACTTTAGAGACTTCATTTTTGGGTGAATTCTTTTGTTGTTTTGGGAGCTCTTGCTTTGAAGAATTTTTTAGAAGATTGTTGCATGCTTGTGCTTGGCTTATTTAGACTACTTGCATTGGGATAAAGCTTGTTGTTTTGGAACTTGGAACAACTCCATCATGGAGAGGTAGGAGCTTGGCTCTTGAAATGCTCTTCTTTCCCTATGTTTATGTATATGTTAATTTATGAATGTTTTGGCATGTTTGTGGGCTTGTTGGGTAGATGGCCTAGGAATGGTGTAGGAGAAGACTATGGGGTTTATTTTATGGGAGGCACAAGTGTGTTTTAGGGAGGTATAAGGGTGGAGGGAGTTGGGATTTGGGTTCTACCTTACAAAGAAATAGCTTGCAATTTATTTACTCGTTATGGGGTGCCATAAGAGGTTGGGGAGGCATAATGGTAATGTGAAGAATAAGGGGTACTTTGGGGAGGCATAAGGAATGTCAGGGCTTTGATATACTATATTTTGGCAGTTTGTAATTCAAGTGGTGATACCCATTTCTTCTTTTGGGAGGCACAAGAGGCATCCCCCATAGTTTCTTACTCCTTTGGCTTGTTGATGAAGCCTCAGTAATGTTTGTCATTCTTTAATGTTGTTGTAAACTACATTCTATTTTGGACTGTGTTTTGTTGTGAAAATGTTGCTTGTGTGTTTGTGGAAGCCTGTTGTTGCCATGAGTTGGATCACATCTTTTATTGCATTGTGGTTGGGGCTCGGGGGCCAATGAAGAAGGATGGCTTCTCCTCTTCATTGGATGTCTTGGTTGGGTGGAGAGAATTGTCTTTCCCCTACTCTTGTTGTGGTCACAATTTGGAAGAATGATAAATACACATGTTGTTGTTATGGAGCTGAGAAAAAGACAGTTTAACAGTTCCTTGTGAAAATGAAATCTAATTGTAGCCCTTTCCCACTTTAAAGTGGATGATCTATATATTCATCGTAATGGAAAGATACTTTGTATTGACAATGAAAGTTAAAATTCGAAATGTAAAAGAGTTATACTCTGTATTCTGTTTTTTGGAAAGAATGTGAAAGAATGATACATATTTTGTATGTTGTATTTTGAAATCAAATGGAAAGGAAGTTGTAAGAGTTTCATTTGAATTAATGGAAGTGTTTTCCTTGTTCATATGATATTATTTCCATTGGAAATTTGTGTTTAACATGCACTATGAAATCCCTGTTTGGAAAGTGGAAAAGTGAAACACGTGAGGAGAAAATGCATTATTCTGCCTTGTTTATAATATATGATTTTGGAAAGAATAGAAGCTACATTCTTGTTTTAATGTTTGATTGAAAGAAATAAAACTATTTATGACCAGCATGGAATGAATTCACCAGTTTACACTGTAAAATCCTACAGAATGTTTTCAAAAAATTAACTCCTTAAATTTTATCAAAACTAGAATTTAAGGAATCTTGTGCAACGAGGACGTTGAGAGATTTCTAGAAAGCCCTCATTTACCCAAAACCGAGCTCTCTATCAAAATTTATGGCCTTCTGAAGTTTTTCTTCACTTGGCGTCAAAAAAGAGAATTTTGGGAAAAAAAATTCTTGGCGGGCCCATGGGCCCGAATTTTTCCTTTAGCACTTTGGAAAATTTTTGGGAAAATTTTCCTAATTTTTCCCACTGCCCTGCCGACCGGCAACCAATCAAAGGCTGCCACGTGGCACCATAGGGCGTTGACAGAGGGGTGGATTCCTCTTTAAGTTAGTACTTCAAAAAAAAATTGGGAAATTTTTCTAAATTTTCCCCAACGCCCCACAACCAATCAAGAGATGCCCCGTGGTGTCGCGAGGCATCAACGGAGGAGTGGGTTCCCTTTCGCCTTTTGCATTTTCTGGAAAAAAAATTGGAATTTTTTTCTGAAGTTCTCCACCAGCCCGCAGCCAATTAGGAGCTGCCATGTGGCATTGCGAGGCATCGGCAGAGGCGCAGGTGAATTTTACCCTTTTTCCCTTTGGGGCCCTAAAACTCTTCTATCCCCGCCAACCCGTTTTCCCCGCACTAGCTTAGGAGATGCCACGTGTCCCTTGCAAACTTGCGGACTCGCGAGAGGATGGGTGTAAAGGTGGCTTTTCACCCCCATGTGGGAAATTTCCAAAATTTCTCCCATGGCCCCACCAACCCAACTCCTTCCCTGAGAAAAATTTCACTCTGCGGTCTGCCAACCCGTCCGTGGGGTAAATTTTCTCCCCTAGGCCCGCAGGCCTGCTCTTGGGGAAAATTTTCACCCCAAGGCCCACCAGCCCATAACTTGAGGAATATGAGAAGTTATGAGGACTTTTTTATATCACTGGAAAGGTGAGGAAATTTCCTAACCATTGGGAATGATTTAGGGAATGTTTGAATGTGTTAATTTTGAGGAAAAACAAGTTGAATCTTTAAATCCTGTTAGAGAGTGGGTATGGTGAGGAATTACCCTCTGAACCTAATTGAACCTTCTAACCCTAAATTTTGGGACCTTGTGACCTCTTATAACTATTAATAAAAAAAAAGGTTTATTCTAGTAGATTAAAATTATTCTGGAACTTGTTAGTGACAACTGTTGTCTTGTAACCCGGTTGTAGACTCTCTTCAACAAAAAGAAAATTATTCCATAATTTTCCTAACTAATCCTGAGTTGTTCTTGGATCTCAAGTGGGTTGTTTTAACAGGCATCATAGAAATCTATTGAACCTTCCTATATATTTGGCTTTTATTTGAATTTGGTTAAACTCACCATACACACACACACGTATATATATACATACATGTATATATATGTGTATATATATATATATATATATATATATATACATATAGTATATGTATATGTGTATACACACACACACACACACACACACACACACACACACACACACATATATATGTATGTATGTATGTATGTATCTATGTATGTATGTATGTATGTATGTATGTATGTATGTATGTATGTGTATGTATGTATGTATGTATGTATGTATATGTACATATACATACATATACATACATACATACATATGTGTGTGTGTGTGTGTACACACATAGAGATCTCGGTTGGAAGTTAAACCTTTAGAAGACCAGCAAAATTTAAAAAACTCCACTAACTTCCTAGGAAGCCGCTAAAATATTTGATAAGCCTCGGCACATGAGGAATGACCAACTGTCACCCATTCCGAGCACTTTAGCGTAAAGGTATGCAAAAGAAGCCCCAACACCCAGAATTGAATATCATGTGGACATGTGGCACGATTATGGGAATCTTCAAGGAAGAGGCATTTCGTGGACTCCAAGCCCACGGAATGAACCAATTCAATAAAATTTCATGTCCGCAGTTAGGAGAGGCAGAGTGACAGTCAGGGGAACACGTGGCAGACCTCTATTTGGACTTAAAATGCATTTTGTGCAAGAAGAATTCTTCATGCCAATGAATTATCCTTCATTCACCACTCCATCTTCAATTTCCTTCAACAAATATATTATATTTTGTAAAGCCACGAACGTTGATTTTAAATAATTCATCAACGCAGTGAATCTGGTTCCGACTATATTCGCCATAATTTCTATAAGTTTTTTTCATTCGGGTTTCTTAAAATTTTCCTTGATGGCCACATGTCTATCTAACAGTATTTAAGTGAAAATAATTTTTCAATATTGTCATTCAAAAATATATAAGCGATTAACTTTTTAGCCGATAAAATTTATATGTTGTAATTTTTTTCCAACAAACACCTGGATAAGTTGTGTCACACTAGTAAACTACCAAAAAAATAGCCGGAATAATTGTCTCTATCCACATAACCACTTTCACCCTACTAGAAAAATGTATGTCAAAAACCCCTAGTAGAAGACTTTTGCCCCAAAAAAAAAAAAAAAAAACATGTCAAAACTAAAGTAAAAAAAACTATAAAAAAAATTGCATATTGGTGATTCTTTGCACACTTTTATGCAAGTGCTAGTAAATATGTAAATCAAAAGAGACTATCATTAAAATTTAAGAGTATGTTACACCTAAAAATACAAAAAACCTATAAACAGCGTGATTTTTGAAATTACGTTTGTAAACAATGTATCCAACATGCGGGACACAAGGGGTTGATTTTGACAACCATGTAGAAAGATGCCGGCAATTTTTCAATAGTACCCTTCAAAAATACAAAACAATATTATTTATACCAACTATTTAATATATATATATATAATTTATCCGTCATTTATAGATAAATTATATATATAATTTACCTATAAATCCATATAAAAAATGACGATCAAATTATAAATATGGAAGTCCCATGAAATGGTTATTATAAATATAAACGTCCGTCAAATTTAACCCAAGCGGGGCACAATAGATAACATGCCCACATGAAAGTTGAGGAAAGATGAGTGCGACTGGACACATGTAAGTTTCAGGAAAGATGAGTGTTGTCTGTGCGAAAGATTCTGGCAATTTTATAAAAAAAATCTTACCTGTCGCAGTTACATTGGAAATTATATTGAAAGATGCATAGTGACTGTTAAATCTGTTCAATCAAGAAGTACAGAATTTTGCCATGCAGCGAGAGCGCGCACAGAGCCCTTTTAGAGCTCTGGGCGCGCCGAGGCTCAGTTTTTAAGTCTATGTGCCGACCCTTTGGGTTCCATCTTCACGGCATGGAGGAGTCAATATTAACACCGCAGTTTAAATGGGAAACCGTGTAACAGATGTGGCCCTAAATTGCTTGGCTGTGAATCGGTTGGAGGTAAATGTTTTTTCCCAAAAATCAGCAAAGTTATATATAGAAAAATTAAACATGTACTGACAGCTCCATATGGATGGGTTTCAGCTGCCCTTGAGCGGGCTGAGTGCAGATTTTCATGCCATAGAAGACTCGAGATTAGCAAAAACAACATATTACTTTACTAAGGTTCAAGATTAGCAAAGAAATCCAAAAAGAAAAACAGAAATAACAGTTTTGGGCAGATTTCTTTGGTGCATTTGATTGACTTGTATTTGTTTTAGGAGTTCCATCCAGTGCTTAGACGTCATTAAAATCTTTCTTTCATTCATTCCTTAATTGAAACAGTAATATGATAAGGTGAAGGGCACATGTAGATCAAAGAGGCCTCCATTAACATAAACATGGGAAGCCTGCAATGCCTGCGCGTTGGCGGCGCATCTGTAAAATCCTCCACCTCACTTTACGACACCAACACATCATTAATATTATGCTGTAATACACATGCAATCTCTTTCATTCCATGCCCTAATGCCAAAACCCAGGATTCGATTCTCGCCCTCACGCTCACGCCCCGCAATCGTGGGGTTGTGGCGGCGGTGGCGGAGGAGGAGATCAGTGTGGGTCGTAAGCTTAAAATCGGGGTGTATTTTGGGACATGTTGGGCTTTGGGCATTGCATTCAACATTTACAACAAGAAATTGCTGAATGTGTTCCCTTATCCCTTGTTATCTTCATCTCTCTCTTTCATCGCCGGATCTCTCATTATGATACTCTCTTGGGCTACGAAAATTGCAGGGGCCCCCCATACCGATTTCGATTTCTGGATGGGGTTGGCACCTGTATGACATATTTGCATTTGTATTTGAGTTTGATTTCAGCGGTGAGGAAAGGGAGGAGCCTTATTTTCTTGTCTGGTTTTTCTCGATTGTTTCAGGAAGCGATGGCTCATGGTATGGGCCAGGTTGGAACCACAGTTTGCATGTCAAAGAATGATGTGTCCTTCACACATGTTATCAGAAGTGCAGAGCCAGCGTTTATTGTGATCTTCTCTCAGATTTTCATGGGAGAGAAGCGTTTTCCATTGCCAGTGTACATGTCTCTATTGCCAATCATTGGAGGATGCGCATTGGCCGCAGCCACCCAACTTAATTGTAACATGATAGGTACTTATCATTTCCTCTTCCTTTCCTGGTTATTGGAAGAAATAAGATTTGAAAAGATCCCGGATTTTGTGTTCAAGATTCACAGAAAAAGATTTGATATTAAAAAGAGTCTGAAATCATCTAAAGTCTTACTTTTAGTCTTATAGACTCTTCAATCTCTAGACGTCATTAGAATCTTTCTTTCATTCATCATTCATAAGTTCATTCCCTTTTGTGATATGAGGGAGTGCTAATTATGAACTTCTTTCCAGGATTTGCGGGTGCCATGATTTCGAACATGGCCTCTGTGATGAGGAACAACTTGGCCAAAAAGACCATGAAAGCGAAGAGTTTGAGCGGAGTGAATTATTATGCATGTCTCACCATATTATGCTCGATATTTTTGACCCCCTTCGCATATATTGTGGAAGGGCCTGAGATGTGGATTCAGGGATGGAAAACTGCCCTCCAAACTGCATCACCTCGTGACCTGCTATGGTCAGTTCCTCCCCACCTCCCGTACTCTTAGACTATTCTTTTTCTAGATATTATTATTAACTTGGTTTTTGTTTATTATATGCAATACAGGTGGGTGGTGGCCCAAAGCGTGTTTTATCACTTGTATAATCAGGTCTCATTCATGTCGTTGGATGAAATCTCTCCACTAACATTTAGTATTGGAAATACAATGAAAAGAGTTGCAATAATTGCATCGTCAATAATCATATTTCAAACTCCTGTGAGGACCTTGAACGCTGTGGGAGCATTTATTGCCATCCTTGGCACATTCTTATATTCTCAAACTAAGACGAGCTAGTGGCATTGATGAGGATGTTCCTAAACAACTTCACACAAATTGATTCTTCTTACTCTTCCATTTTAATTTTCGATTATAACTTGTTTGAACTTTCTTTCATTTTTAAATATAAATATTTATTTTTGAATTTCGTTGGTCTCAAAATTCTTTCTCGAATATATAGTTTACAAAAAAAATTACAATTGAATTCATTAATTTATGTTTGGTACTTTCTATGGTAAATTCATGTCCCTTATTAGGTATATTTCAATTCTCTTTATTTTATGCCTCCTAGACAAGTTAAGACTATTACCCCAACTAGACAAAGTGCTTGCAAAATAGGTAGTTCATTGGCCTCTTCTTTTACTCTTGCTAAAATGCCTTGGAGATATGGGATGTCGGGAGAACAAAAGAAAGTGTTAACTATGAAGAGAAACTTATCGTTTATGTCAATAAATTCTTAGAAGTTCCCATCTGCCCTAAAGACAAATAAAACTTGAATAACTAGGGAGGAAAAGATATCCAGGGATATCAAATGTGATTTTGAAGGGTATGAGCCCTTCGAAATCATTTTGAGATCTCGTTTTCTAGCTCGGGTCGACAACTACTCTTATGCAAAAATACCTCTACAATGATATGTATGCTTTCCTCTTTTAGATGGAGAATTGGAAAGTACCTTTTCCTTCATTAAAGACTATTTTTTCTCAACTTTTTGCTCTTTCCTTTTCACCAGAGAAGAGGAATTGACTATCTTCTCAAGTTCTTTGACTTGATGGGCAAGCGAGACAATGGAAAGGTCCTTCACATGCATAAGAATATGTCGGTTTTGTAATTTGGAATTGATAATTGTAGGAAATTCAAATTAAGTCTCAAAATTTGAAAATAAAGCTAGAGGTGTTGATGTATTAGCCCCTAACACCTCTAATTGAAATTTGTCTCAAATAAATATGAGAGATTGGGTTGAAATTTCTACTTCAAAGGGAAGGACATGGAAGGCCACATTGGTGTCATTGAAGCAAGTCATGTAAGAAAAATGTAATTTATCTTCTTGGATGTAGAAAAATTGGATTTTATTTCATCTAGGTTGGGCAATCTAAGCACATGACCGAAAAATATTTCTCCCATCCCCTCTAAATGGAAGTAGATGTTTAACTTGTTAAACGAGAAACCCACCATTCTTATGTTTTTGATGACCAACAAACTTGTTTGTTTTTTACTTAGAAAAACCACGATGATGAGAGGAGGTATATATAAAAAAGGAGAGGCTTCACACGTTTCACTCGTCACCTCTGAGTATGATGAATTTTAGTTGCATTTTTAATCACCATCTCTCCACACATGCAAAAGGAAAAATGATTAGATAAATTAGTGTGAGAACTTCTAGATGATGTGAACTCGTCTCTATGATAGGTGATTCACTTGTCTATAGCCCAAGCCGCATCATGTCCAATTTGAAGTATTTTGAGGATTACAATCTAAATTCAAAAGTGTTGGTTTGTTTGAATCAAAATGTCTAATTTTTATCCTCCTTGTGAGAGTTTTCATTAATTTAGCCTTAATTATGCATTCCCACAATCACTCATTTTTTCAATAATGTCGATCTTGAACACTTGTTTCTGATCGACATTTTCGTGTGTGGGAAGGTTTTCGAATTGGGTTTTGGTGTAAGAACACCTTGGTAGAATACTAGAAAAACACCTAGATTTTTTTTAATTTATATAAATTCCTTCTTGTGAATTTTCATTTAATTCCACCAAGTATGATAATCAAATTCATAGTTCTTAACTTAAAATATCTATGATGTAGAACCAAAAGGTAACAACTAATGCTTGTTTATTGAAGAGGAAATACGATAATCAAAGGGCATCATCTAATTCTTATTGAATCAATTGACTAATATTTTTGTAATCAAGTAACATAATTACATTGTAGAATGAATTCATTCCACCTTGTTTAATTCACTAAGCATAGATAACATACTAGCATATGAATATAATGACATAAGAGCTAACTCATTACCCATTTACTTTTTCAATAAAGATATTAATGGTACAAAATATTATGTGTTTTCAACTTTGTACATAAGAGTTTTCAAGTAAAATACATCTTCATTATACTCAACATGCTTTTCTTTTTTTAATACTATAGATTACAAATAAGAGTACAATATTTGGCTGAGAAACATTGATATGAAAGAACATAAAGATAATTCTCAATGTAAGCACCATCCAGATAACACCAGAAATCATGTCAAGGTCACAGTAATGAATCAAGGGAGGGAGAGGATCATCATAGCACTTTTCCTCCAACCACATATCCAATTTCATTCCCTTGCACAACTCTTGTATCCCAAGAGTGGCCCTACCTCTCACGAGGAAGGTAGATAAGAAAACGAATACCAAAAGAGAGAGTTCTCCATGTATACAAATCCCTATAGCATATGACCTAACCAGTCATGATGTAATACAAGATAGTGAATTGGAAAATAATAATTGTATTCTTATTAATACTAATTATTGGTTTTTTATGTCCATAATACTTAAATTTTAAACGGTGACACCCAAGGTATTCTAACTCGTATACGGGGAAAACCTGGTAACCCCAGACATTGAGTCAATCTTTGGTAACCTTGTATAGGGACCCATAGATGTTCTTATTGAGTCATGTTGAAGACTAAACTAATTCCCTTATCCTTTTAGTCTCACTTTCCAATGTTTGATATACACTAACTCTCAACTACTAATTCTTCTCATCCATCCTAACCCCATACTGAATGATAATATATCTCCCAATGACAAGACTTTCCCTGTGATAAATTTCTAGTAAGTTTGTGGTGATAATACATCACATCAATGTCCCATACCATTTTGTAACGCATTTTTACCACATGTTTTATTAGAGATTGTTAGATCTAAATGACTGAATATTATAAGGATCAATCTAGGATATTTCAATAATAACAAAGCATGTAGGAAGTTTTTGCTACTTGTTAAAAGATAAGCAATTCAAAAACATACCCATATGATTTTTTTACAAGGAAATCATAACCATATTCATTTTAGTTAGTAATAAGGAATAGTGAGGTGTTATCCTTTCCAGCCTTATTTTGACATAACTTCACCTGGTATGAATACTATAATTCTAAGTTTTATATATGACATTTTCAGTATAAGACACATAAGTAGTTAATAAAGAGAAAAGTGTTCTAAGCATGAATTTTTTGTTTAAATATAGGTTTTTGTAAAGGTGGTTAAATGCTCGAGTACTATAAAAGAAAATTTCCTATTCGACTAATAGGTTATGTTTAATAGAGGTTGTTGTAGGATCAATTTTGTATCAATGAGTTTATCAATATAAGTCCTTATCAAATACAAAACTTGATAAGGAACCTATAAGTATTAATTGTGTTTAATTTAATTTACAAAACTTTCTTTAGGTATAAACATTTCTGATGGGATTTGAATTTAGATCACTTAGTTTGTGAACATAACTTCACACTCAAACACCAAATTGAGTTGTTGGTAAAATACTTACAAACCTACCTACAATTTTTAATTAGATACAATTTATAAACTATTTGATATGCAATTGACAATTTGACAAAACAAAGCAAACAAATACACAACTCCAACCTGGAAGAGCAAGAGCTTTGGCAAATCCAGTAGTATTAGTATCTATCCCCTTAGTTCTTTCCTTTATTTCTCTGAGTGTTCGTGTGAGTCCAAAGGATTGGGAATGCAAAGAACAACAACAAGAGGATGGCACTTGAGCAATGGAAGATTGGAAGCAATCTAGACGTAATGCAAGTAGAAGAAAGATAGCACAAGAGATCTGAACTTGGCTATGTAATTCCTAGCAAGATTATGATAGCAAAACAATGCAAGATGCACAAAATTCTTAGGCCTTTTTCTTGAATACAAGCATGGAATATATAGGAATGAAGGATAGAAGGTTACTTCATGCACAAGGAAATGAAGAGGCTAGATAGTTACAAGTAGATCAAATCAATAGGAAGTTTTCTCTTCAATATTTTCAAGGAAGTTGTGGGGGAACAATAGCTATGTTAGTGCCATGATTTTTTCTTCACTTATAAGGTAGGGTTGGAAATATTTTATTCGAATTAGAATAGATCTTGGATTTATATTCACACGTCTGCACAAATAGATAGCTACATCTAGCTATTTATTTGTTTTTAATTTTCTTATTAGATTAGATGCATTGTCTAAAAAGTTAGAAAAGCAAAAAAACATTTATTTCCATAGATTAGTTTATTTTATTGCTTTGTTCTGATATATTGAGAAAACACCAAAAATATAGCTTAGATTTTCTTTGATAGATAGTTTATTTACTGAAAAATAAATCATTTCATATTGCATGACCATCAACGATCTGCAACAAGAAAAGACTTACAGTTGTGATCCCCTAGTCCCACAACCCAACGGGCCAGAGCTAATAACTAACATTGACACAAGTTTGCGCTTAACAATATTACACACACCTGCCACATACACAGAGAAAATAAGACAATTAGAGACATTGAACATAGTTGCTAATCAGGCCTATGACTTTTGGACTGCTCCTAGAAATAGGATTTGATTGTATGCATGACCATACAAGGGCCTTAACCTCAACGAGTATTTTGTTGGGACCCACTAGTCCTGCAACCCAATGAGCATGCTAGTTAGTTAGATATCTATACTAGCTTACACACACTGGTATTCATATCTTCACCGCTTCCACCTGATATTATTACATAGCTTTCATTGTTGAATATAGCATCCGATCAAGCTAAGAATTTCTAGATAAGACCAAAATTTTTCCCTTAGTTCCTATAGCTCCACTACATCTCTTGTCTCAATTTCCATGACCTTGTCTAGAAACCCATACAAGGCACCTGCAGGTTACTTTCCACATATTCTGCAACCAATCAATAGAATCTCAGTAGAGCTAAACATCAATTGGAGTCTCTGAGTAGCTATCATATCATACCATACCATCACACCCCTTCACATTAGGAGAGCATTCTTTGCCTTAGATTCACAGATTTCGTTATTGCATGTCAAAGACATAAGATTGCCCAATTAGCTTGCTCATCGCCATCACTTTCACTCCCATTTCAATTCCACACTGGTTGTCTTGGCACGACCTCAGGAGGTCAGGTGCGAAGAAGGTCACATGTTTATTTTTTGTCGTACAAATTGGTGAACCCGACTTGAAAAGGTAGTCTCTAAGCATTTCCACTTTCATCCATCCTTTATTCTGCGGGTATTTTTATACCCCCCGAATATGTCGGGATATGACGAGTATGGTTGACCCATCCCAAGTTTCGACATGTACCAGTACCAATCAAATATACCAAAACAATCAAATTCACTTTCAACATGGGCAAATAACCGCTCATCCACTCAAAACCCTCTACTTCAGGGAACCAATGGTTGTTCTTCTATATGCATCGAAGAATTGGATAAAGTCACTCAGACTTATCCCCTTGAAAAATCAAGTTCAAATAACATGACATTCACTGGTGAAGCGAGTTCATCTCCTTAGGTATTGTTTTGATAGCCCATTACTATGCAATCTAATCAACTCCCCCATCTCGATGAGGAGTATTTAGCACGATATGCTAGGAGTGAGTAGAAATTTCAACAAATGAACCAATATTTTGACAAGGTGCAAGGACAAGGTGATGTCTTGCTTCAGAACAATAATTTTACCCCTCCACCAGCTGACAATACAACCAATGAGGGGTGGCAACATCACGAAAAATTCATAGCGAGATACCATACTCCTCAACAACCTCCAAGGGTTCAACCAAAGGTATCTAAGAAAGTTATTACCCCGTCAACGGGTGATGTCATTTCATCTTTAGTTTATAAATTCAAGGAGTTAGAGCTTTCCTATAATACACTTAATTCATATGTCTGGCAAGCATGGGCTCCTTCCTACCCACAGAACTATGGACAAGTACCAATAACACAGAATCCACCATTCTATATAAATACTCCAAACCATGGGGACTTGTTAACTGGGACAGGTACCTTAGGTATGACTCCTCAAGCCACATATGGATATCTACAACAGGCATCAGTCAAAAGTGCGTTCTCAAATGCTATACCAACTGGAAATGTGACACTCCTTGGCTTTGCGCCTTCAGCTCCATATCAAGGTAATCAACCCCCTTATATACACATGTATTCTAAATCTCCACAAGGGGACATCTACTCCTACCCATGTCCATATGGACAATCGCAGGGGATATCATATGCCCCGCCAAATGTCTATGTTGTTCCGTTTCAATAGCCAATGCAGCCCCCACCTCCCCAATAAGGGTCTTCCATGGTGGAAACGTATGCAATGGGGACTTATTCTGAATATCTCAAAGAACCCCTAGATTTCTCTATTCAGGCAGTCATGCTCCTGAGACCCTTTCCTAATCTCCCAAAGTTCAAAGGGGAGGGTGTTCAAAATGCCCACATCAAGGCTTATGCAATGGCCATTCGAGAGATTCTCCCATGGGATGCAATCATTGCAAATATTTTCCCTAAGACACTTGAAGATATTTCTCTCAAATGGTATTATAGGATAGCGGAGGCTTCAATACACTCATTCAAACAACTCGTGTCAGACTTTATCAAAGCTTTTGATATGAACAAACTTCTACGAATAGGAATCAGATAATTTCTTCATATCAAACAACAACATAACAAATCTGTAACCCACTTCATTCAGAGGTGGAGACACATTCTCTAATCTTCCACAAGTTCTCTAAACATGGATCAAACGGAGCTTTTTGATTTGTTCCTTCACTTCCTCAACAGGGAGACGAAGGAAGAGGTTCAAAAGTTCCCATTAAGGAGCTATGAAGAGGTGCTAGAGGGTGCTCTTTGGATCGACCAAGCGGCCATTGACAGTGGTCGTAAGAACTTTGGAACAAATGGGAAGTTAGTTACCCCTGCTCAAAGCACTCCCGGTTACTCCAAAAATACAAACAACAATCAAGGACCAAAGATCCTTAATAAGAATCGTGGAGTCACGAACGATGGTGTAACTGATGAGCCCAAAAAGCCTAACATTATCAATCCCACTGGTATAGGTGCTACGAATAACAACAACAATGGCAATAACAATGGAAACAATCAAAGAAACAAAAATTTCACACCCTCGATAAATGCTATGGATTTTAATCATCTCCAACAATAACAACCTCAGCCATAAAGACAATTACCGACCCCAAGCCCTAGTCAATAACCCAACCAATTCCATAACTAGGGGCAAGGGTTCCAAAGCGTTAATTATAACAATCGACAACCAAACAAAAACTGTGGATTCAGACCATAACAAGGGACAAACCAAAGGCCCCGGGATTACGATCCTAACCTATATTGTAGTTTTCATAGGGTCTACAAGCATGACACAAGAACCTGTTACGATTGTAATAAGTTTTTGTAGTGTTTTCCAGAAGACCAAAGACAGTTGTTTATCAACATGTTTCTAGCCAACCCAACTGCACCTAGTCAGAACACCTATATGGGACTAGTGTCTCCATAGAACACACCATTGGGAATCTTCAACGATCCTCTCCACATGTGTCCAAAGGATGGTAGACTGGATCCTAACAGTTTGAATAAAGGTATTGTAATAGGGACACATGATCATGAAGCCTCAACTTCATCAAACCCACATGTGGTGCCTCCTTTAGATGGTCGTCAACAATTGAAGATTGTAGGTTTGGTTGATTTAAACGTTAAACCCCAAATTAACGTTGCAACAAGATCCAAAGACTATTCTTCACAGCCAATCTAGATTTATCTGGTTGTGTCAGATAGTGTTCATGACACGTTAAGCAATCTAGTAGGAGTTTATGATTTGATCAGTGATCTAACAAAGACCTTTTGAAACATTTCCTTTTTAGATCTAGTGAAGAAATCCCCTGCTCATCGAGCCACTCTCTTGGAAGCACTTGGTCTCAGCCATTTGGCTAATGTTACCCCTCAGTCAAAGGCACAGATAAACCATATAAACTTTGATGTTTTCCCTCAAGGGCAAGCCGAAAGGGATATTGGGTTTGTATTTGACATAAGAAAGATGCCTACGGATGTTGAAATAGCTTGTAGAGGCGATCCGGTCTTGTTTTTATAAGTTTGTATCTACAACAACTATGTGAAGTGTGCGATGATTGACGATGGGGCATCAGTTAATATAGTCCCCTTCTCTTTTCTTCAGAAGTTAGGATATGGGGAGACAAATTGCTCCTTGATTCGAAACACACTGAGGGGCTATGATAGTATTAAGGAAACCTCAAACAGAACCATAGTATTATTAGTCACTCTTGGACCCAAGACGGTGCTTACTGATTTTTATATTATAGATCGGGAAACCAACTATAATATGATCCTTGGTCGCCCTTAGGTCCACCACATGAAAGCAATCCCCTCCACCCTATTCTAAGAAGTCATATTCTTACATTTAGGGAAATTCTTTGTCGCTCAAGGTGATCCAAAGCCATTTGATATACATCTAGCCAACTTGAGGAAAAAGCTAGGGGTCCACTCTGAATTCAAGCTCCCCACCAACCAGTTAAACAAACTGAAAAGCACGTTACTAGAAGAAAAGTTGGTTCCCACGATGGAATTTGAGGTTACAGGTTTGATCAAGGGTATTATGGTGGTCAAGGATGAAATTTTTGTTGTAAAGAGGATAATGTTAAGAACTACAACAAATATTGTTGAACTATTAGAAAAGGATTTGCATGTCCTTCTCCCCTTTGATTACATAGGTATGGGACATGCTTTGGGGCTTGGTTCCCTTCCAAAAGATGAGGTTTGTATGGTAGATGTAACATAGATAAAAGTAAAACTCACAAAGGATAACTCAACATCTATCTTTCTGAGTAATTGTTGGACCCTCCATTATGATGGGGCCAAGTGTCACTTCGGCGTCGAGGCAGGTGCAATCCTTACTTCGCCCAAAGGAAGAGTTTTACCTTTTTCTTTCAAATTGAATTTTGAATGCACAAACAATGGGATCAAATATGAGGCTATCCTGCTAGGTCTCATTGTAGCTAAGAGAATGGCTATCCTTAATATTAGGGTGTTGGGTGATTCACAGCTAGTCGCAAATCAAGTATCCAAGGTATACGAGACTAGGGTTGAACACTTAGAACTCTACAAAACCGTCGTGCTGGGCCTAACTAAGGGGTTTGATTTTATATCAATCGAGGTAGTTCCAAGTGAATAGGACCTTCTAGAAGACTCTATAGCAACTTCCACCTCACGTTTTACCCAAAGTAGTGATTTACAGGACACCAACTTCACAATTTCACTCTGCGCTGAATCCTTGATTCGTAAAGTGCCAGTAACGTCAATGTTGACATACGTGGAAGTTGAAGAGAAGCTTGACTCTTTGGAGCCTTTTGATAGGGATGAGTCAACCTTAAGTTACTTAAAGGCTCTGGTAGAGTTGCATCTTACTTGTGAAGAGGCGGACCTTTCCCTAATTCCACGTTCCCCTTCTTATTTTGGAAATCCAATTATTGAGTCCTCTCCGGGAAAGGATCTTGAGATTTACGATGTAGAAGAAGAAGGGGATTTGGAGTTTCCTCTAGCCCCACTTGAGTTTGAGGAGGGTAATGCCTCCTTAATCAAGGGAATGATTGATATAAACATAGGAATGGAGGAAGAACCAAAAATATTAAAACTAGGATCCTCTTTAATTCCAGAGGAAGTAGAAATTCATACCCAAATCCTCAAGGAATATCAGAAAGCCTTCACATTTAGTTATAAAGAAATTATGGGAATTGCACCACACATCGTAGTTCAAAATCTCATCACTAAGCTGGATGCCAAACCAATTAAGCAGAAATCAAGACCTATGAAGCCAAAGGTGGCCCTTATGGTAAAAGAAGAGGTAATGAAGCTTCTCCAGGTAGAATTTATCAATCCCGTCGATTATTCACAATGGGTATATAACATTGTCCCTGTCCTAAAAAAGAATGGAAAGATCTGTATTTCTATAGAATTCTGGGACATTAACAAGGCTTGTCCCAAGGATGATTTTCTGCTGCCATCCATTGATGTTATCATTGATGCAACAGCTAGATTTGATTTTTTTTCTCTTATGGATGGGTTTTTTGGATATAATCAAATCTAAATATCTACCGAGGATTAAGCTAAAAGTACATTTATAACTCCTTTGGGAACCTATTGTTATGTCGTTATGTCATTTGGTCTTACAAATGTTGGTTCTACATATCAACGAGAAACGACCTACATATTCCATGATCTTATTCATAAAATTTTGGAATCCTATGTAGATGACCTTCTGGCCAAGGCCAAGAAGCGTTGTGATTACCCAAAGGTGCTTCGTATCATTCTCTCGTGCTTGATTGAATATGGTGTCACATTGAATCTAGAAAAATGTGTATTTGGTGTAACAGGTGGTAAGATCCTGGGTTACATTATATCTTCATGAGGGATTGATGTTGAATCATCCAAAATATGGGCTGTGTTAGAAAGGGTCCCACCATCAAATGAGTCTGGTATTAGATATTTTCTTGGGAAACTTGGTGCAATCTGAAGGTTCATCCCTAACTTGACCTTCGACATTCATCCAGTCAACAATTTGTTGAAGAAATATTATAACATTGATTGGACGGAGGAATGCGATGAGGCCTTCGAGGCAGTTCAACGATTCTTGTTATCCCCTCCCATGTTAATGCCAGCTAGGTCAGATCTCCCTTTGATCTTATATTTGTGGGCTACAAATGTTTCACTAGCCTATATGTTAGCTCAAGAGGATGATGACAAGTGAGAATGGGCTATTTACTTTATCAGTCGAACATTACTTGATTATGAGACGCGTTACACGTAGGCAGGAAAAGAATGCCTTGCCATAGTTTTTACAACCAAGCACTTAAGACATTATATTCTCAATCAAGAAACAAGGGTCATCGTCAAGTCAAACCACTTACGGACAATCCTCATGTAGGGATCCTTGTCTAAAAAGGTTGGGTATTTCATTACATTAATGGGTGAGTTTGAGTTAACATTTGTAAATCAAAAATCCTTTAAGGGTCAAATAATTGTAGATTGGTTGGTTAATAATCCATTAGATGAAAGTGATTTAGTAGATTTGGACTTTCTCGATGAGCGTGTATATTTCTTTGAAATCAAGCCTCATATCTCTGTATGCCCTTGGTACACTGACATTATCAATTTCATTATGGACCACACGTACCCAGAAGGGGAAACGTCAGAAAAAGAAGGCAGTTACGCGTAATTTTCACTAAGTATATTATCCTGGAAAAGGTGCTTTATCATAGAGCCTTTGACGCAATGTTATTGAGATTTGTTGATGTTAAAGAGTCTAAAAAGATTCTTTATGAGTCATACAGTGGGTTATGTGTTGGCCACTTTGGCAGCCACACCACTTCCTAGAAGATACATCAGATGGGCTATTTCTGGTCCACCCTAGAGCATGATGTGGTATATTTTGTGCGTAGATGCCACAAGTGTTAAGAGGTTTCCCACGAGATCCACATACCGGCACAAGATTTACAACCAATCGCAACTCCATGGCCCTTCTCCACATGGGGCCTAGATTTGATAAGGAAATTCTCTCCCTCATCAATAGATGGTCATAATTTCATAATCATATCCACATAGTACTTTACCAAGTGGGTAGAGGCTATGCCCCTTACCACTATCCCTAGCTCTATAATCACTAAGTTCATCCTGAACCAGATCATTTGTAGGTATGGGGTGCCACAGGTCATTATTTATGATAATGGCATGTCTTTCAAAAATGACGAGGTGCGTGAGTTGTGTACAAAGTTCAAAATAAGTCATCACATGACTTCTCTCTACCACCCTTAGGCTAATGGACAAGATGAGGCTACCAATAAGACTTCAAAGTCCATTCTTCTAAAAACCGTTAAGGAGAATAAACGAGATTGGCATATAAAGCTTTTTCCAGACTTGTGGGCCTACTGAACATCGGTTAGAACACCAATGGGGGCAACCCTCTTTTCATTAGTATTTAGTGTTGAGGCAGTTCTTCCACTCGAAGTTGAAATACCCATCCTCCACATTTCGCTACATGGGATCCTGGGAGAGGAGGGTTATCGAGAAGCTCGTCTCTCCCTATTAAAAATCCTTGACGAAGCTAGAATGAACGCTGAGTAATGACACAATGTGTACTCTAACCGCATGGCTCGAAAATACAATAAAAAAGTGTACAAATGTGAGATCTACGAAGGAGATTTAGTATTAACACTCGATAGCTGAATAGATAAGAAGACCAGCGAGGGAATAAAGTTCAAACCTAGGTGGTTAGGTCCATATCGAGTGGTGGAAGACTATAAAAATGGCACATTCCGCTTGTGTACTCTAGAAGGTGAGGATTTTAGTGAATCCGTAAACTCTCTTCACCTAAAGAGATACTACGAATGATCAATTAGTATTCTCATATGTACATTATTGCATCTGCATTGCATATTCATCCGTTTTTTATTTTGTAAAAAAGTGTGATCAAGGGGCTTACTCTTATAGCAATTCCTAAAAACTTCTGAAAATATTGGTAAAAAATTCAAATCATGTCTCTTCAACTCTTCATTGTATCATCAAATTTTTTGGTATCGATTATCAATCCAAACAAGACAAGAAAAAGTATTTATAGTACCCATACCAAGGCCTGCATACTTGGTTCTACTTTTGGTCTCTTCTTAGAATAGGTGTCTTTTTTTCATGGTCTGTTCTAGAAGCTTCATGGTGTCACATCTACCCCACATACATCTCCTTGGAAATAAGAACATTCTAAACATTTTGCCCAAATAAGTAAGTCTAATGAAAATCAACAGAAATTTTTTATTTTGCACATTTATTTGCCCTACCAACCTTTAGTGGTGAGCTTGCATCTCTTACTAGTGATGTAGGGTTGGGAAAGGAAGGAAATTCCCTTAATCGCCTATGCTTTGTCCATGGTGATAAGCTCGTGCTTCCTACTAGTAGCATGGGGCAAGGTGTAGGGGGTCTCTTTGATAAACCTAAAAGTCATAAACAATTAAATCAATTACTTTGAAATCTTAAGTCAAAACAAAGTGAATTAGATGTTCAAAATTCCAAGATAAATCAAAACAAAGTGAATTAGATGTTGTAGCGTCCCAATTTGGTTATGTCAAACCTCTATCTTTCTCTCATCACAAACATTCAACAAATTTCATGGTTTGTGCCCTTTCTAGCTCACAATGTTGAGCCCTCGCATCTTACTAGTTGTGTGGGTTTAGGAGTGGGGCAAGCATATCTATTTATCATATCATTATATCATCACGTTTTGTCAAGACAAATTTGAATTACCAAAGATTGCAAAAGAAACTAAGTTTAATATCACATTGTGTTTACATCATCATATATTAGCATTATGAAATACAAAAAGAAATCATTTTCTTATCATTTCATATCCATTACATACATTCTGAAAAACATAGAAAAGTGGAAATTCTAAACATCTAGAGTACACAGGAGAGATAAGCCAAAGAGAGTCAACTCGGATATGATGGAATGCCAAACCAAAAATAGAGTATGTATATATCATAGTGGATCAAGTTTGTATACAATGTCATCATGTGCTAAGTATGGTAAAAAATGCTCATAATGAACCCGAAACATACAAAAAAATCGTATAATGTCAAAAAAATGGTATCCAAGCAATAAAGGTTCAACTTCATGTCAATCCCTGTGGGATCCCTTAGATGGCATGCAACTACATCTAGGGATCCTGTTGCGGCTGCGATGGCACTGAGAATGGACTGAATGGTGTGAGTGCTCATGGTGGTACCCACTGCCTGTAGCCTCACTATGAGAATGGCTTCACCTCATTAGGTGCTTGCAGTCTCGTATCCAGCTACTGTGGTATGAAGGGATGAAACTATCTCCGTGACCTTCCAGATGGGAGTGAACACGTCGGTATGTCATCCAGCTGCTAAGGGCTACCCTGAATTAGCAATCAACTCGGCCTGAGTCTTCCCCAAGGGGATAAACAAGGTGTCCACACATACTCGATGAATGAGCTCTCACCACTCATGTGTGGATGCTGGAAAAAGGAGAAAATAGAAGAGATAGTGAGCTTAGAGAAAACCAAAGAACGCAAATCAAAATAGAATGCTAAACTAAACATGTGGAAATAAATAGAAAAAATAGAGAAAGGAGTATTGAACATACTCGGGTCTACAGGCATCCATGTGGGATCAGTGGTTACTACGAAAGGTGTTGTTGGTGGTTATGGAGCCTTTCTGAATCCGAAGGCATGGTGTTATCCCATCATGGAGTCATCGTGCCCTCCAAGTGTCTCCTTCGAGACCAGAGTCTCTCTCTCCACGCTCGCCTCCTCATGTGTTATTTTGAGGATCTCCTGGGTATCATGTCACTCAGGGATGCTGTCAGCCCCCTTCGAAGGTTCTCCCCCCTCATCCTCCTCTCTAACCGAATTCCCCTCTGTATCATCTCCTGCATCCTTCTCAGAGTTAGAGTCCAAATCGATTGACTCATCCTCCTCCCCACTATGAGTAGGAGCTGCCCCAATATGAAGTAAGCATGCTTGAGGAGCACCATCTACCCTATGACCCTAGTATATGTGCCTAACTATGATAGGCACACTATGGGTAACAACTATCCAACCAAGATCCCCTCTAGGACCTCTCTATGCCTCCTGAATAGTCCTTTAAACAGATGTCACTAGAGGAAGCATGACATGGTATGGAAGACCAAACTGTTGGGGTACACAGTCAAAGGGGTGAATCTCTAGTCTCTGGGGTCTATCAACTAGCTGGGTCATGGAAGAGCAAGCTATAATCATCATAGTCTCCTCACCCTATATTACTGTCATGTCCTGATAGGGTGTGTGGGTCATATCGGTCATATTCAGAGAGGCCACTGACTAATGTGGAGTCTGGAGCACTAACATGCCTATCGATCTATCTACCTGGAAAACCTCTAGATCTAATACCTACACCCCCTACCATACGAGATGAAACGCTCATAGACCCAACTCATAACCAGGGTGGGGTGGCTCAAGCACTGTCCCTGAAATCTGAAAACTCTATATAAATCATGGTATGTGGTCCCTAGAATATCTACTCCCATGCATACTTACGGCCATGAGCCTCGATCTTTGCAATGATGGGATCCCAACAGTACAAAATTATATCTCCTCCCTTGGCCCCGATTAGTCTTGAGAACATGATACCCATTATGGCTCTCCAAAGGATAGGAATGGGAGTAGTAGCAATAGACCAAACCTTCATTCCCTTTTTTGAGCCAGAAGAGACAATAGCATCTCCCATGTATATAGCATGTTGTGTCATCATGGCTCTGGACCCCTTTGTCACCAATGTCAGTCTCCTACCAAGTACCGGGAGTCCAAGAATGTGGTAAACATCCTCCAGAGTGATGGTCCACTCCCCCTGACATCTGGGAACTGAAAAGTGTTCTGATCCACATCCCACTAAGAGAATAAGTCACACAGAATGTGATTGGTAGGAGCAACATGGGGAACTCATGCTATCCACCAAATGCCTTCCTGTGGTAAAAGATCTGTCTCATCCTGGGTCAGCTGATCTAAAATTCTAGGGAGCCAATCACTCTCTCTCTCTCTCTCTTTGCTCCAACATATGTACTCCACCTTCTGCATCCACCAAAACATGAGAAAAGAGCAAGTTATTAAAGAACATCACACAATAAGCTCATCAAAAACATGGTAAACTCTCAAAAATCCAAAAAAATTTAAGTTTCAAGCATGTTTTGACATTCTATCCAGAACCGCTACCTAGTGCAGGGCAGTAGTTTTTGGAACGCCACCCTGCCTTGGGCGGTGGTCCTATGACTTCCACCTTACTTTGAGTTGCGGTCCTGAACCAATTTTCAAAAGGTGCCCTTAACCCTAGAAATGGCCAAAAATGTTGAAATTGACGATTTTCGACAAAATAAAAGCATGCCCTATGGGTGCCCCCCCCCAAAAGACCCATTCAAGACAAGAAATTTTGAAAATATCCCTCCCTAGGTGAAATTTTCAACATTTAAACTTTTAGGGCACAAAAAGAAAAAGATGGAAATAACTAACCTGAGAGTGCGTTGGTCGATCTCCCACTCGCAGAGGCATGATCACAATCTCAGCATGAACATATTGGATGTATTCTTGTGAACATTTAAACTTTTAGGGCACAAAAAGACAAAGAAGGAAATAACTAACCTGAGAGCGCGTTGGTCCATCTCCCACTCACAGAGGCATGATCACAATCTTGACACGAACGTATCAGCTTTATTCTTGTCTAGAATGGTCACCATAAATCTAGAGCTCCAAATCAATCAAACTAACCAAATCAACAATGCCCAAATGAATTGAGAAATGACTTTGCTTTGATATATATATATATATATATATATATATAATTTCTAACTTTGTTTTGAGTGTGTTTGTCTACAGGGTTGGAGCATTGGCATAGGTATATTTCTACAGCCTCGTGCAAATGGCAAGTCCTCTTGTCATTTTAATTTAGTGTTTATTTTTTGATATTTTATCTATCTCCAATTGAGTCTTATTTTTCTCTTGCAAGTAGCGGGAGTTTGGACGGTGAGATTTCGACACACGGGCGTGTTAGGTGTAGCTTATAACTTCCCATTTCGGGAACACCATACTCAGACTCTACGTTTTACACCTATTTCATGGCTAAGACGCTTCTCTGAGGGGGGGTAATATGTATACACCCAAAATTACACGTGCTACATTTTTGGGAAAACAGTTATAAAATTCCCCAGTGATGATTCAAAATCCTTTCAAGAAGATGTTTGAGCTCCAAAAACCCATTCGCAGTGTATATTTTTAGCCTAGATAGCCTTACTTAACCTTTTTATGCATTCTTCCATCTCCCTAGTTATCGTTGTGCTTGTTTTGGTCTTCAGTACCAGGACCACCTCCCTACGCAGGGCGGTGGTCCTGCCCACTTTTTCCATAATCTTCGTGTGTAAAATTACATGTGATGATTCACTTAAGTTTTCTTTTTGAATGCATATGTGAGCCAAATTTGCTAAAAATAACTTTGTTTGTTTGGTTCTCCTTTCTCCTTCTATTTTTAAATATATTTAATGAGTGGAACTGCCTCTTCATTGCCTTGTGAATGAAGTAACCTTCTATCCTTCATTCCTATATATTACATGCTTGTATTCAAGCAAAAGGCCTAAGAATTTTGTGTATCTTGCATTGTTGTGCTACCATAATCTTGCTAGGAATTGTATAGCCAAGTTTAGATCTCTTGTGCTATCTTTCTTCTACTTGCATTACTTCCAGATTTCTTCCAAGCTGCCATCACTCAAGCGCCATCCTCTTGTTGTTGTTCTTTGCATTCCTTATCCTTTGGAATCACATGAACACTCAAAGAAAGAAAGGAAATAACTGAGGGGATAGATACTGATAATACAGGATATGTCAAAGCTCTTACTCTTCCAAGTTGGATTTGTGTATTTGTTTGCTTTGTTTTGTAAAATTGTCAATTGCATATCAAATGGAGTAGAGAAACAATTCATTTCAATTAGTTAGATAGTTGCAAGTAGATCAAATCAATAGGAAGTTTTCTCTTCAATATTGCCAGGGAAGTTGTGGGGGAACAATAGCTTTGTTAGAGCCATGATTTGTTCTTCACTTTTGAGGTAGGGTTGGAAAGATTTTATTCAAATTAGAATAGAACTTAGATTTAGATTCATACATCTGCACAATGAGCTAGCTACATTCGGCTAGTTATTTGTTTTTAATTTGCTTATTAGATTAAATGCATTATCTAAAAAGTTAGAAAAGCACGAAAACATTTATTTCCATAGATTAGTTTATTTTATCGCTTTGTTCTGATATATTGAGAAAACACCAAAAATATAGCTTAGATTTCCTTTGATAGATATTTATTTACTAAAAATAAATCGATTAATCTTGCATTACCATCAACGGTCTACAACAGGAAAAGACTTACAATTGTGATCCCCTAGTCCCACAACCCAACAGGCCAGAGCTAATAACTGACATTGACACAATTTTGCGCTTAACAATCTTATGCACACCTGCCACATATGCAAATAAAATAAGATAGTTAGAGACATTGAATATAGTTGCTAATCAGGCCTATGACTTTTAGACTGCTCCTGGAAATAGGATTTGATTGCATTCATGACCATACAAGGGCCTAAACCTCAACGAGTCTTTGGTTGTGACCCACAGGTCCCGCAACCCAATGAGCCTGCTAGTCAATTAGATATTGACACTAGCTTACACACACTGGTATTCATATCTTCACCACTTCCACCTGATATTATTACATAGATTTCATTGTTGAATATAGTAGCCGATTAGGCTAAGACTTTATGGACAAGACCAGAAAATTATTGTTAGTTCCTGCAGCTCCTTTTCTAGAAACCCATACGAGGCACATGTAGGTTACTTTCCACGTATTCCGCAACCAATCAATAGAATCTTGGCAAAACTAGACATCGATTGGATTCTCTAAGTAGCTATGATATCAGACTATACCATCACACCCCTTCAGTTTATGAGAGCTTTCTTTGCCTTAGATTCACAAATTTTGTTATTGCGTGTTGAAGACATAAGGTTGCCTAATTAGTTTGGTCGTCACCATCACTTTGACCACCATTTCAATTCCACACTGGTTGTCTCGGCATGACCTCGAGAGGTCTGGAGCGAAGAAGGTCACGTGTTGATTTTTTGTCGTACATTCACCCATAACTCCCACTATTCCTTAATCATCTTGCATCATCTTTCTTGATAAGTCACACTTCTTGGTCAATGATCATTTGTCAATAGGTTTGTTGTTATAATTTAAAAACATATATAACCAATCTAAAAAGAGATCACCTTGTTTTAAACAAGGAAAGTGGTCATGATCCACTCTTATATTTTAAATTTTAAATATATTCCACAAATTCTCATCATTGGTGAGTTTTAATACAACAATTTCTCCTTTAATATTATAAACCCCAACACTCCCCCTTAATGTTAAGTAGGGAAACATGCAACATTTCCTTTTGAAACAAAAGGACTTACAATCCATAAATAGTGAAGATTTAGGATAACATGTAGAAATATAATGTTTTGTTCCAAATAACAAATACCAAGTCACATATTTTGTAAAAAAAGAATTACAATCCATAAACCATCTAAGTTATTTAGGCTAGTATAAAACAAAAACCTTTTCTGTGGAATATTGAAAAATCCATAGTACACTATTATAATGTTCTATGGGTTTTGTAACTGTTATCCAATTTTGCACACCTGGCAAGATTGGACAACGGGGTCCTATCACGTTCAAAATAAAATAATAGTCCCAGGAACCCACCTTCGGTTATTATCGAAATGCAATAATTAAAATAATTCCTAAATTGCATATGAAGAGATCACCTAGCATCGAAAGGCACCCAGTTGATCTCAACTCAGTGGAGAGTTCAAGGTCGAGTTGATAAAGAACCCGGTGTCAAATTGATAATCATCTTAGAAATCATCTCAGTGGAGACTCTCAGTTGTAAGAGCTCGACGATGGTCTTGTTAATGCAAAATATAGCTCGTTGAAGATTGACGAATGAAAGGAACTGTACAAGGATCCCGGTGGAGGTCGAAGAAAAAGATCTGAAGGCCAAGTCAGGGAGAGTCAAAGTCAACATGATGTCAGGTTTAATCCACTAGCACAACGCTCGACCAACCACTTGGGAGAATTATCTTGTTTGACCGAGATGTTATGAAATTATGCAGATATGGGAGGTTCAACATTATTGAATCTCGGGTTTGTAATTACATAATGGAAGGACTTCTATCGACCCAGGAAGATAGTATAAGCACTATCGAATACCAATGTGAAATTGAGTCAAACCGACATCTTACAAAGAACTGTGAATTGTAATGGTGTTCAGACCTTTCTCGGTCGAGTATTCGGTGCACAGGGATGTTGCAGTATAGTAGAAGCCCGTTTGAGCAAGTAAATTGTCCAATGTTGTTATCTGATCAGCATCGTATGCATCCTCAAATTCAGGATTTTCCTTCAAGATATTTTTATGAAAATCAATTAAGTGACAGTAAGAATGTTACCGGGAGACTTGATTAAATTTATTTTACAATGCAACTCATGGAAACGGATCTCATAGAGGTGGAACTGTTTCATATCAGAATATTCATGGAGCATATTTTGCTTTGCAATTATATGAGCATCTTCAGCGAGTCACTAAGTTGGCGGGCACAAAGGATTCTGTCGGGGTTATCACACCTTACAAGCTACAACTGAAATGTTTGCACTGAGAGTTTAATGTTATCCTCAAATCTGTTGAAGGAAAACTCGGCAGGAGAAGATTCATGAAGATCCCGCGCGCTGGTGGGAATAGTGGAGAAATTGGGTCGGATTGCCAAATCTGCGTGGCGAAGTTGAGGCCGGGGCCCATGAATTAATTTGGCCAAGCCGTTGGACGTGGGAAATAAGGCAAGCAATGCCAAGGGGAAATGACATGATGTCGAGCCAAAGAAGAAATCCCGGGCGGTGGAGAAGTTTGAGTCTACTGCCAAAAAATGGGAGAAATCCGGTCAATATGCCAGGCGTGGAGATATTGGTTTGGCAAACCATGTTGTTCACTCCGCGCGGGGGAGATTTGGAGCAGCACTGCCAAGTGGAGATTTGACGATGGCAATCCTTCATGAAAACCCCGCGCAGTTGGAGTGGTCCGAGTCTTTGGGCGAGTCACACGCAAGGTAAGTCGGAAAACGTGGGAATGAAGCAGTTGAAGTGTTTAATAGGATTGACGTGGTTGTCTGGTCGGCCATTTTGTAAACAGAGATGGGCGAAGGAGGCTCTACACATTCTGCCTACCACACTGAGCATTCAGTGGTCGCAAGACAAGCTCCCACGCACAGTTGTAGAAAACAAATATTCACTGCCATGCACGATGGATTGGAGTCACGACAAACGAGGCTTCATAAAAATTTCCTTGAATCAGGAGATGTTGGTTTATTACGTGCAGAGTGAAACGATTCATATTGCTCAGCATGTTTTCTCCTAGAATTGAATGTGAAGGTCAACTCTGAAAATACCCGGTCGGCCGTTTTGCCACATCTCTATTACTTGTAAATGGTCTCTTTGAGAAACTCTATAGGCAGCAGGCATTTTGCAGTACAGTAGAAGCCTTTTGAACGCTTCCAGCAAACAGTTCTGTGGCTTATCCTTATTCTGAACTCGGACCTATGGCAGCTACAGGAAACAAATATTCACTGCCGTATACGATGGATTGGAGTCACGCTGTTCAAGGCTTCATAAAATTTGCCCGAACCAAGAGATGAAGGTTTAAAACGGCGCAGAATGAAACGATTCATATTGCTCAGCATTCTTTCTCCTAGAAGCAAATTAAATGTGAAGTTCAGCTCTGAAAATACCCGGTCGGCCGTTTTACATGCTGCATCCTTGTTATGTGTAAATGGTCTCTTTGAAAAAACTCCGAGGGGCGCAGTACGCAACATTTATACCCTTCCATTATGTACGTCCAATAAGACAATAAAAGTATTCTTTTACCAGGTTCAGAGAAGCTCGTTTTGATGGACGATTATACTGTAGTTTCAAGCTGTTTTTATCTAGCTCATTTCTATCAGCTTTGATCCACGACTAAGGGAGAATTCATATGGTTGTTACCTGTACATTTTTCCAAGGTCCTCTTGGCTGCCCCAGTTGTTCAATGTATTTTTTGAAGGGCTTCTGTTATGTGTTGCAAATTGTAACATGAAGGATCTTTTTAGTTTCTGGAAAAATGAGTATATTGTGTAGCTCACGGCTACCTATGCCATAATCCCAATAGTGGCATAATTATTGATTGGAGCCGAGATTGCAGAATGCACTGCCAAAATACCGAAGGTCTCTTTGGCCAAAATTCAGTCTCAAGGATGTCTATCGACATGTTATGGGCATGAGCCTGTGTCATCATCATGGTAGCATTAGGTCTTTATTGGTAATGGCATTTTCTCATTGTTTGGAGGGTACAATTGCGCTTATTATGGCAAAGCTAAAAATTCTTACTACAAGTGTTATATGATAAGGAAGAACCGTGAGCATTGTGGTAAAACCATTCTTAGAGGCGTGAAAATGTGAACATGATCGAACAAATCTTAATATTTCCCGCAGATACAAAGCCAGGTCGAATCAGTTGAAGAGCTCATGGTGTTGTTTCATGGAGTTTGAACGTGGAATGCATGTGAATATGTGGTCCAAAACAAGAAGAAATAACTCTATCTGTCAAACTAGAGTTATCACAGAGAAATCAATCGATTGAGTGTTGACAGGGCCACGTGACGTGGTCCCTAACAATTTTCATAGCTCAAAAATCATTTCTAAATGGCGCAACATGCATGAGTGAAATAATTTAAATTCATTGAATCGTTTAACCTCTGTGGGTATAACCAATGTATTATAGAACAAAGCCACGAAGTATGATTTAGAGTCAAACTTTTCATATTGTGGAAACATTGGTACCAAGTCGAGATAAATACTAAGCTCATGGGTGTTGAAGTTTAATGTATTTGTAGAGGTTTTCAATTTCGAGCTTAAAGCTTCATATTCATGATGCATGTAGGTGGCTTGGTAATTCAGAATGGCTCGATTTGGAGTTTGAAGCAAGACCGTAGCAGTGGCATTCGTGAGGCGAGTCTTAACTTGCGTTAGGCCAAGTTCACAGGATCTACATGCATTTTGGCTTAATGAGGAAGATATACAACTCAGTCAAGGAACCCTATGCATGAGCATCGAGAAGAGATGTTGAAAGACAAGTTATGGAGAATTGAGTTCATTTTGATTAGCTCACAAGGTGTTCAAAAATCCATGACGGTGGGGTAAATTGGCTTCGGTCAAGCTTATAGAGGATAAGCTTATAGAGGATGAGCATGTAGAGAATGAACCAAGCTAATGGAAAAACAGAACTCAGAAAGGATAAAACTAACCAATGGAGCTTGGTGACTTTGTGGGGAAGCTCACATATGTTTCACGAAAGGCAAGGTGGAATGCATAAATGGCCTTGAGTTAACCAAGGAAAATGATAAGAATCGAGTTTGATAGCTCACCATTCGAAGGACTCAATGCAAAAGAGCTTGATTGCCAAGGCAAGGAAAGAGTTGGTGTGGGGTTGAAAATCGAGTGCAACACCGAGTTAGAGGATTCAAAAATCACCGAGTTGGGCTATGTGTAGACTCTATCCACATGGACCCCCCTCCTCTTCAAGTCAAACGGGTCAACGGGGGGGTCCCGACATTATGTTAATTAATTTAATATTTTAACTAAAATATTTTAATAATAATATTTATTATTATTATTATTTAAATATTTTATTTTAATATTCTTTTAATTAATTGAGAAGAATAGGTCATCAGGCAATTAATGACCCATGATGGAACCTTCTCAGGTGGTTCAACTAACTGTAATAAATACATCACAGGCCTTCAATTTAGGAATGTAATTATGACCATTTCCTCTTCTTTCTCACATATTCTTCTATAAATGTAAGTTGGAAGCTCATTTCAAAGGGTTCCAACAGTTCAGACAAGTTGGAAAGTTAGATAACTTAGGTGAGTGTATGCTTTTCAGGAGTCCTCTCTCTTCTACAAGTTGTCCTTGTGTGTTGAGAGAACTTTCAAGCTTCCTCTTCAAGACTGTAATGGCAACTATTGTCTCTTCTGAATGTATGATGCATTGTGCATGTTATTGAAGCAATAAAAGTGTGTGTTTTGTGACTAATCTTGGTCCTTTCATCCTTTTGTGCTTCTTTGTGCCTTTCTCATACTTGCAGGTACACTGTGCAAGTTTAAGTTTCTATTGCAGGTTCTTGAAGTTCTATGCTTATCGAGTGGTGGAGTATTACATGTAGTTGAGTTGTGGTGTCTGTTCACCCTTCTTGAGTTCATCCTTCTTCACTGGGAAACTGGTATATTTCTCAGTCTGATGCAGGTTTAACAAAGGGAACACATGTCTCTTAGTTTATGGTATCCTGTACCCTCTCTAAGTTACAGTAGGTGAAGTTGACCTTTGGTGCACACACCCTCTTCAAATTAACCCTTCCTGAAGTTTGGAAGACACCCTTTATTTGGTGCATCATCATCCCTAGTATAGTTTCATTTCTATAAATCTCTTTCCCTAAAACCCCATGAAGATGTTAGCATAGGATTAGATAATCATTTTTGTTACACTAGGAGTAGTACAAAACTTAGTTTAGGAAGAGGAAGCCGACCTTCTCTGGAGGTTCACTTTGAGCCCAAGTCCCACAGCTTGAGAGGTGATCCCATGTGTCCCAATCAAACCGAACGTCCTATTCACATCCTAGCCATTTGGAGGGTGCAGTGGTTTGGTGACAACATTTCCATTTGTCATACATCGACTGCAATGTTCTATAGGTGGTAGTCACTTTCACCGATGGCACACTGCTATGAGTTTTCCATGAGTTCTATAACTCCAAGATGCACTAAATTTAAAAATTCAAAGAATAATTGGCTCATAAAACCTATGAAGCAAATAAGTATCTCAGAATACCTTTTAAAAGTTAAAAATGACTATGTTTAGTTTTCCTATGTAAACTCTCAAGGATGCTCCCAGGGTGGAAAATCAATCTCAAGTGTTCTACGGTTTTGGTAGCTAAATTGGTGAAGGCAGGATTTCTAACATTTGTCAGGGGACAGAACATTCCCTGCACTCTTTAAGATGAGAGGTTCCCTTTTTGAAAGCTAGATGAAACAAATATGCACCACCAATGTACAGGAGGTTCCAACTTTGATTAGGAAGTCTTTTGTCACTGAAAGTGACAACTTGAGTGGTTAGGTGAGAGTTAACAACTACACGACTTAACAGATGTCCCCCTCCCTATGATCCAAGGCACACCCATGGTAGAATAGCACTTTCAGGAAGCCTATAGATAGCAACATAGTTCACCTAGTGAAAAAGTGCATGAGCAATGACAAAAAAGTAGCAACCCCAAGGGAGGAGCCCTCTTTTGCCACTATAAAACACCTCTTCGGGTGTTAGGCTTAAGTTATGCACTCACCAAGTTCCAGAGATGGCCCCCTTCCCATAAGAATACAAAGCTTCTTAATGACACATGGATTACATTTTTCAATGGCCTATTAGCACGGGCATACCAGGGAATGTGGTAAAGGTAGATAGATATATCCTCATGGTACCCATCTTATGTAAGTCCTAACTCACCCTCAAGTCCTTGGTTAAGGAGAAAATGTTCAAAAGTGAGTCAAGGGGTGAGTTTTCCATCCCCTAGAGATTAACTTTTGAGATTTTTAATAATCTTCCTTAGCAAAGTTTTTGGAACTACATTTTTGTAATCTCTTTTCTTTTAACCATTTCAGGTCTGTAACTAAGGCCATGCCACAATTTGGAAACCCCATGCCTAGAATTACACTTTTGCTCATATCTCACTAAACCCTTGCTCTGTTTTCCATGAGAAATTCGAGCTAGAAGCTAGAGATATATGATTATGCCTTAGGGGGGCCCAAATGTTTGAGTGACCTCATTGATTCCCTAAATCTGATTTTTATAGTCATCAAAAATTTTCATGCCCCATGAAAAAATTCTTCCTCAGATATCTGAAGTAGTAGCGAGCTAAACGAGCCTAAAAATTAGAGCATGAGATCTTTATCAAACTCATTATGCTTCCCAATGAGCCCTTTCTTAGCCTCATGAAAATGAGCTAGAATTAAAGTTATGGAGGAATGTCTTTCATCTTCTCCGTAGTGCATAACTGCCATGTCATATGAAGAACATGATAGGACCCTTGATAAAGGTTCTGAACTGAGTCTTCATTTCGTGAATATCCGGACGAGAGAAACACCTATAGTTTCATCATGAAGATGGCAGTGAACATGCTGGTGAAGGCAGTTAAAACAGAATTTTTGGATGACTCCCCTTTTTGCCACACATTTCTGATTTCTCGCAATGCTTCCTCCATGGGAAACCTGTATATTTTTAGTAAGTCCCAATTCAAAAGATCCATGTCCTTAATAAGGGCATTATTCTTTGCATCATCAAACACATTGTTGGCCAGCGGGATCTATCTCATCAGTTCATGGCCCTAAAAGGAAAAATGCTCAAAAGTGACAATTTAGTGAAATTGCCAAAACTTTAGCTCCTTACCCATGAAGAACTTTGATTAAAAAAAATAAGTGTCTGTTGCAAAAGGCTCACCTAATGGTCATTGATTTTGAAGGCATCCTCAATGAAATTAAAGCCTACTATAATCATGTTAACCTTCATGGAGTCTCAACAGCCTTCCCATAAGTTTTGAATACTTAGGGTATGATAATGGAATGCTTTGATCTTCAAACATGACTGAGAATCCTTCTCAATTCCCAATTTTGAGTAGACAATGGAGCATTATGGATCTCAAAACTGTGTCTTCTCAATGTTACCGGATGGGTCTGATCAAAGGTTTGAAAGAATGTCCCATAAAATATCCCATCCTTCCAACTTCATCACATGGTTTGATGTCCTTATTCCAACTCATCTCATGGACTGAATGACAGTTTACTCTAAGGCCCTATGATCATCAGGATCTGAGGTGTAGGCAATGGTCTCCAAGTTGCATTCTGAGAAAGCTTGAATTTTGGGAGGCATTGAAGATCCTTCTCAAAGGTATTCACCCTAGGTTTTTTCAACCTCAAGATAAATACTGACCCTGAGCATCAGATACTGCAACCTTGAAGTATTCTTTACATCCTATTGCTGGAGGCATGAGCTCACAATGTGCTAATGTTGCAGAGGTGGGGGAACAGTGCAAAATCACTCCTTTTCTTGGTGTGTTCAGGAACAATGACTTGCAGAGTTTCATCATTATCCACTAGGAGCTGCACCTAGGCAAAGGGAGAAGAGTGTTCAATGGTATTCAGTCAGATCTCTTCATCAGTGCATCACAGTGGAAGGTCATCATGGATCAAGTTTTCATATTCTGACACCATCGGAGCTGTTATCTTCAATGGGTAAGGCGGATGGCATCTTCAAGAATTTCCATGTTATTGAGGAATCATGTTATTCTCTGGAGGTTCAGTTCTTGATTCTTCCTCCTCCATCTTAGCAGTGGTTACAAGGTTTTCTTCTGGTCATGTTGTCTTATCATCCTCATTCTCTCCTAGAACAATAATTTTCTCTGGTACAACAGGAAATTCTGAGTGCTCCAAAAGAGTCTCTTCCTTTATTGGTTCTTGCTTAACCTCTTTGACCTTCTTCTGATACACTTGAGTGGAAGAAGGAGTAGACATTTCAGGCTCTTTCAATGAGGAAGAAGGAGGAGTTTTCTCAAAAAACTCAGTATTGGGCGTATGTACTTCCTTCTCAGGTGTGTAATTTTCTCTTGAAGAAGACCTGCCCTGGTATTTCTTGAATTCATGAACTTTCTTGTTAAACCAAACCTTATTTATGACGATGACAAAGGAAATTATCTCACTCAAATTATCCTTCTCCTTCACATACCAATCCAGGGTTTCTAGAGGTTTGTGCTTGATGGATCTTTCATACTCAAAGGATTGTAAGCCCTTATCATCATCCACAAGCCCTTCAAGCACCTGGTAGAGATTAAGATCTAGGATTTGTTGCAGAGAAAATCTACCAAAATGCCTCCTCATGGCTTCAAAATCATCAATATAATCATCCCAGTAATCCTCAGTGTTAGGAAGGTGATGATAGGTTATTCTCAGATTTTGATCAATGAATTTATTCAGATCAAAACAAGTCCAAGACCTGAAGAAATTAATAGTAAGAGGAGTAATAGCCCATTCTATAACTTGGGAATCTAGGGTTGTCTTGCATGTATAATTCACCAAGGATATGGGGAAATGAAGACCTGTAATCTTCTTGTCTCAGTAGGTTCTATAGAGTTTATCCAGCTATCTGCACACCTCAACCAGAGCCATTTTATCATTACAGAACATGGGAAGCTTGAGAGGTGTATTTTAAAAACAAGCCAACCTGATTTCTGAGAAATTTCTAAACAGGATGAAGAAATCCCCATACTTCTCTATCAGAGCCATAGACTCATTAGAAAATCTCCCAGTAGTGTCACCCTCCAAAATCCTCACAATGTACTTGGTAAAAGCATCATTTACCATTCTGAAATTATGATTACTGTCCTTGAGGGTAAATTGAGGGAAATGTGTGTATATGGGCTCATCCTTCTTGCTCTCAATGTAAGTGAAGCCAAACCACTCCCAAGATGTTGTCAGGGTTTACATGAGGTAAGAAGTCATCTAGAAATTCTTAGTTTGCTAAAATTTTGTCAATTTTTCAGTCAAGTTCATAGAGATGATCTCATCCCAATTTATGTTTTGTTTACCTTCACAGATGATGCTTATGAAAGGGCGAATCCAAAAATGGAAGTCATTTTTAGAGGGAATCCCCATAATATAGGTGAGAAAAATGATGAAATATGATAATTCTTCATTGAAATCACCCTTGTACTAAGATTTGGAGAGTCAGGATGCTCCCTTCTTAGGGCACTTCATCCATGACGTAGCCACTCGTGCCTTGTATTTTTCGTTGTCCTTATCAAGCAAAGCCTAAGCTTGAGCAAGAGTGATAAAAATGGAGTCTTATGTTTTAGGAATGTGTAGGGTAGCGGCGATGGCTGCAGCATCCAGTTTTACAATCAATTCTCCATGCACATTAACAACTTCCTTGGTATTTGGGTTGAAATGAGCTCCATAGGTGAGCACAGTGTCGGCACACTGTACAGAGATGCGAAAAATAGTAGCATACACGATTCCATTATCATTGATCATTTGGGCCATGGGAGTGGGGTTTTCGCACGTTAACCTGACCCAAAAATCATCAAAATCTAAGTGTTGAACTTCACTATCCTCGATATTAGGCACAGAGGTCTCCAGAGATGAAAAATGCTCATGCCCTTGAAACTTGATCTTCATTTTTGTAGTGCACAGAGGAATGACCTTCAAAGAACAGATTCCTGATAAAAATGCAAAGTGATACAGGAAAATGACTCAATTGCAAGAATGCGGGTAAGAAATAACAAGCAAGTAATGTGACAAATGCATAGACAGTGGGCCCTTTAAATAGCCATTCATGAGAGATAATATCATTAATGCACATTAAATACCCCTTGCACTGACTCAAAAAGGTGAAATTTGGGAAAAGCAGAAAAATTGGCTCGAACGGTCCATGGGACATTGGGACATGTGGGACGCGAAAAGCTGATTTCGTCGATGCAGGATAAAAAATCACGAGAGGTCCAGGGACACATAAATGCAAATGATGCGAGGACCTGATTCGACCAATGCGGGTGATACGGGGAATCGGGGAACAGGAAGCCCAAGTGAACTTGGGACAAATTGGCCAAAAAAACGTGAAGAAGGTGATAGACAAGAACTTGCGGGAAAATCATCCGATCAGTGAACAAAAGGTCTTCCGAAACTTAGGACATATGGGACAAGAAGACCTAATTCGATCAATCCGAGAGATGCGGGGAATCGGGGAACAGGAAGCCCGGGAAAACTGTGGATATGAGGGACAAAAATATCTGATAGACTCACAAGTTACTAAAATGATCCCAAGAAACGACATTTTCACAATCTTTTCAAAATTTCTTCTTCACTTAAACATTACTGAAGGGTGCCAACTCAAAAATTTCAAAATTTTCAACTTTCAAAAGAGGGGAATTTTGAGGGGACAACAATTGGCTCTTTCTGGGGATGACTTGACTAGATCACAAGAACAAGGAAAGAAAAAAATCAAGAAAAACTCTGGGGAAGAAGACCAGTGCCTTATCCACTGAGCAAAAAGAGTCAAAGGCAAAATAATACAGAAGGCAACACACCAAAAATAAGGAAAGGCAAACAACAAAACAAAGACCAGGAAAAAAAAACACACACTGTACATAATATACAAGGAACTTCCTATTCACCTAGGATTTGAACAATTTAAAGTACTACCCACTTTAAGGAAGTGGGAGAGAAGATCCATCCATGTAATCAAGATAGAAATAATTTTCACCAGCAAATTTCCTGATTCTGAAAGGACCAAGCCAAAGAGAGGCAAACTTACCATGACTTCCACGAGGTTCATGCCTTTTGTCCCATACCAAAACAATGTCTCCAACCTTGAACTCTCTAGATCTAGTTTTCTTGTCAAATAAAGATGTACCTTCTGCTAATGTGTAGAGATCCTATCAAAAACCTGCAGTCTGTCTTCATCTAGCTTATGGAGATACATTATCCTCTTATCCAAAGAATCACTGAAAATGGTGTCCTCAATAGCTTTCATCAAATGCAAAGCTGGTAGTTCCAATGACATTGGTAGTTGGGCTTCAACACCATAAACCACTTGAAAAGGGGATATCTCAATTGCTCTTTTGGGTGTAATCCTATCTTCGCATAGAGCATCATAGAGTTTCTTGTAACAGTTTCTCTGAGATTCATTGACAAGCTTTCTTACAATGGTCACCAAATTTTTGTTTGTTGATTCTACCTATCCATTCCCTTGAGGATAGTAATATAAAGAATGAGTGAGGGAAATATCATACCCATAGTATAAATCCATCATCTCAGTAGAGGAAAATTTTGAAGCATTATCAGTCATGATCTTGTTTGGTACTCCAAATCTTATCAAGATGTTCTCTTTGATGAAATTACATACTACCTTTGAAGTAGTATTTTTAACTGGGATGGCTTCTACCCACTTAGTGAAATAATATGTAGCAGTCAACACATGAGTATGTCCTACACTTGAATATGGGTTAAGTGTTCCAATAAAATCCAAACCCCACTGTTGAAAGGGTTCTTTAATCACAACTAGATTAAGTGGCAAAGCAGCCAACTTCGATCTTCCCACAAAGGTTTGACAAGCTTCACATTTGTTGACCCACCTTGATGCATCCTTAAACAAAGTAGGCCAATAGTACCCTGCACGAAGAATTTTGTGAGCACTAACGGCATATGAGAAATGACCCCCACAAGCTTGGTCATGGAAGGCTGAGAATAGCTTCTTTTGTTGCACTTTGTCGACACACTTCAAGAATCTTCCATCCACTCCTCGTTTGAACAAAGCATTTTCCCATTACACGTACTGTGCTGACCTTAGCTTGATAGCTCTCTTCTCGTTGGCAGTTAAGTGAGATGGATATTCACCATAGGTGAGAAAGTGAGAAATATCAGCATACCATTCATCTGTTGAACTAAGGAACAAAACAATAGGGATATAAACTTCATCCTGAGGTGTTTCATGACTAGCTCCCTCGGCAATGAGTGCACACAAGCCTTTACCCCAAACTAGTTTTGTTGTTCTGATGTCAAGATCATACTCCTAAACCTTTTCTACCCAATTTCCCCTCTTGGTTCCAAACTCTTATTGTGTAAGAATAGACTTAATAGTCATATTGGGCACAAGCACAATAGAGTGAGAGTTAAGAATGTAAAATTGAAATTGTTTAACAGCTTTAACTACTACAAAAGCATGTTTCTCCATCATATTATACTTCAACTCATGAATGCAATTGGTAGCTCATGATCTTCAACATCTTTTGGACTCAACATAGCTTCCAAGGTACTCTCTATGGCATAGCAATAGATAAAAAAATCTTTGCTAAGATAGGATTCTTAGCAATGGCTTTCTTAATGCCTTCAAATGCTTCTTTTCCTTCAGAGGACCAACCAAATGTCTTCTTTCCCTTCATCATTTGGGAAATGTTCAAAGTCAGCTTTGTAAAATCAGGGATGAATCTTCTCGGGAAGTTGATCTTACCAAAGAAGGAGTGCACTCCCTTTTTTCTTGTGGGAAGAGGAATCTGCTGAATAGCTTGTACTCATTCAGGATCAATCTTGATTCCATATTTAGAGACAACATGTCCCAATAACTTTCCCTTTGTGACATAAAATAAAGATTTCTTGGGATTTAGAGAGACTCTATGCTCTCTGGATTTCAAGAGGACCATGTTTGTAGATGCTAAAAGTGATCTGCTCTATATTTGGAAAACACAGTCAAATCATCTAGATACATAACAATACATTTTCCTTTCAGACTCCCAAAGGCCAAATCCATTGATCTCTGAAAGGTGGGCACCAACATTAATGAGACTAAAGGGCATCCTCTTGTAGGCAAAAGTACCCCAAGGAGTGGTAAAAGTAGTCTTGTGCTGATCTGCAGTGTTAAATTCTAATTGGTTATATCCTGAGAAACCGTCAAGCATGGACAACATCTATGGCACTCATAACATCTTGCAACACCTATTCCATCATGGGTAGGGGGTAGTTATCCTTCAAATAAGCTTGATTCAGATTCCTGAAAATCAACACAGATCTGAATCTTGCCATTTTTCTTTCTGATAGGCACAATATTAGCAATCCATGTTGAATGATGAATGGGAAAGATAATCTTTGGCTTTCAACAGCTTTTGTATCTCTTGGAAAATGGTGTCAGAAATATTTGGATTGTACTGCCTCTACTTCTTCTTAAAAGGCTTAATCCCAGGTTTGAGGGGAATGAAATGTTGCATTTATTTTGGCTTAAAAGTCCTTTAGATCATTGTACGAATAAGCAAGGACATCAACGTAATTCTTTAAAATGTCCACCACCTTCTTCTTCTCATTGTGGGTACAACACTTTTCAATATTCACTATTTTGAGTTCAGAAGAGTTCCCAATGTTAATCTTTTCATATTCAGTAGACTGTTAGGGGTCCTTTGGAAGCTTTTGACTTGACATATCTATCATGTTTATCAAACAATTCCTCCAAGCTCACCAATCCTTTAGGGATCTTGTTTCCTTTGAGTTTGATGCATCCCTCTTGATCCATCTCCTCTTTAACACCTTCCTCATTGGAAGAGACACTTTCTCGAGGCATATTACCACTTCCCTCAAAATAAAATTGATCAAATTTATCCTTAAGTTCCAGGAAAGAGAGAAAATGCTGATCATAATTGAAAACTTTCCAGTTGTTTGCATTATCCGACTACGCTTGGTCTATGGATCATTTCAATGGTGAATTTATCTTCCAGAAAACATCAGGATGAGGTATTAGTAGAGATCTTGAAATAGCTAGGGAGCTCAGACCTAGTGTTCTTCTCCCTTGGCACTAATTCAATTAGAGAAAGCATCAAAGAATTCAATAGAATCCCAGACCAGATTACTATAGTGATTTAACCTTCTATTCTTTACTTGGAAAAGATCTCTGACTTGCTTGACAACTAGTTCTACATCTCAAGGATCTAGTTCTACATCTCAAGGATCTAGGATGTTCTTCACACCTATTTATTTTATTGTGTTTAGTCCAAGGATGGGAACCTCATATTCTAGTGTATTATTTGTATTTTCAAACTACAACTTAAAGGAGAAAGGATGGATCTTCCCTTCGGGAGATATCAATACCACACCAGCCCCAGAACCCAGCTGAAGAATAGTTTCTGTCAAATTCCAAATTCCAAATGCTATTTAGGATCATAGGGCACTACTTTAGGAAAATCCACCTCATCCTAGAGACATGATCATGTATTTTCCATGCCCAATATCTTCATAAAGTATTTGTGCCTTGGGATCATCCATATTTTGCATGATATATTCAAATTGTTTCTCGGGTAGAATATTCTTCATCTTTCCATTAATTGGTATAAGAGAATGTGACCAATCCATTTGAATTTCTCCTCCCACATCCTTACATAAATTTCTACTCAACATCATACCATATGAAGGAGGGATATCAACTACCAAAATAGTAGCTAAAACCTTGTTCTCTGGCAAAGAAGAAAAATCTACTTGTACATCCTTAATTATTCCAACCAAAGGTACCTCCCTACTCTCCATGGTATAGTAAGAGCCATAAGTGTGCATGTGAGCATAAGACCCAAAGCATGAGCCACTTTAGTAAGAATGACATTATCCGACGCTCTTGAGTTTATGCCACAGCTATTAAGTTTATGGCCAGCTATGAGGAGGGTTATATAGAGTGGTTCGATTTTCACATTTGGTGAGGTGACTGTAGCCACAAGATTTGATTAGGATGTGGAAGAGGGAGTGGGAAAAATACCTTTAGAAGTTTTGGATGAAGTTTTGGAATGAGAATTGACAAAGTGGCACCATTATGGCGAAAGGCATTTGGATGAGTTTGATAAAACTCAGCTTCATAAATATAGATTTTTTTTTTCTTGTGGCAATCAATGATATCAAAAGATATCTAGAGGTGGATGGGCTATCATTACTAGGAATCTAAAGCTTATCAGGTTTGGGAACTAAAGAAAAAGAAGTTGTAGAAGCACAAGTAGAAGAAGAAGAATTATCAGAACTCACCTTTTGTGTGGATGCAATGGGGATAGGATATTCTCTTCTTGTAATCACTGGAATAGTTCATAAGATGTTCTTTGGACTTCTTAGCGGCCTACATCACTTTTTATTTCTTCTTTTTCTACTCAAGAGTCATAAAAACAAACAAATCACTATTTATCTCTGCTACCACTTCATCATAATCATATTCCTCATCAACAACCTCAGTGGTGAGAAAATTAACTGCAAGACCCATCAAGTTCTTCCAGTTCTTCCTCAGCCTCTTCTTCAGGCTCTTCAAAATATTCATCAACTTCTTCATCATCAGGTTCTTCAATTTCACAAGTTTTATTAACAAGGACCTTGATGGGTGATCCTTCGATTATCAGTCTTGTTTGAGAAGAAGGAAAATGGTTTCTAGGCTGAAAATTCCTCCTTGGAACATATTGATAAGGAGAATCCTGAGCTATTTTTTTCTTGATGGTAATGAGGTCATTAGTAATCTTTTGTACTAACTAATCTACTTTAGCTCCAAAGAGTAGAGGAAGAGGAGGAATAAGCTTTAGATTTGGAAGGATATAGTTTTCAATTTACCAAACATGATCAGGTCATCTTCAACACTGAAGGCTAATCTTTGATCAGCATCCAAATTTGTAAGATTTGCTCTCCTTAGATGCATAACTTACTTCATGTAATTGAGCGTTTAAGAAGAATTTTTTTTAGAATTTTATCCATATGTTGGGTGTCTTATGGGATCTTGTTATTCAACTTATTGACCTTGGCCACAAATTCTCTCATGGGATCGTGTGGTTCTTTCTTGATTTGAGAAATCTCGGCTAGTAAAGTATGCACATCCTTAGCAGGGGTTGAAATGGTTCTCAAATTTGGTTCTCATGGTAGTCCAATTGGTGATGGCCCCAATGTGGGGAGATGATAAAACCAATTTGTCTACATTGTCTTGTAAAGTTTTCATAAAAATCCTCATAGAGACATCCTCGTGGTTCAACCCCAAGAACTCCACATGTAACTATGAAGGCTGCAATGTGTTCATCAGGGTATACCTTACCATCCCCTCTAAACTTGGGAAAGTTCTTTCTGTTACCCCTGGGTAACTCATGAAAGGGCTGGGGGAGGGAAAGAGGCCCAACTCGTTGGACCTAAGGTAATGAAACTGCTATTCTTGGAAAAATTACTTGAAGTGGAACTGAAATGCATCAGCAAGAACTAAAGTGCATGAAGATTAGGGATGAGTTGTTCTTGAGGGAAACCACTCCTAAAAGATCCATCTTCAATAGGTGGTTTGCTTGTAAAACTAGTACTTATATCTCTCCTCATTGAAGGAAGGGGAAATCCTTGCTTCTCCAGTAGTTGAAATTCTGAATATTCAATTCCAAGAGCCCTTCTTCTGCGTGAGTAAATCTTAGAGTCACCAAATTAGAAATGATCAAGAAATTATCCTTTGAAAACTAGAATTCAGTTAAATACGAATCCCCAATAGAGTCACAAAAAACTATTGATTGTCAAATTAGGACTTTAATGAAAGTAACAGTCAGGGGATAAAAAGTTCCTCGTCTTTAATGGGAGATATTCCCTTATTGAAAGAAAACGACACAATTATTTACAAATTTAAAACTTCCAAATTTGATGAGGAACTCTTATATCATGAAAGTGTTTTAATGCCAAGATAGATTATCAATACAAAGAGACAGAATAACTAACTAAGGGGGGGAAAAAGGTAGGATTATCACTTTCAAGGAATTATAAAATAGCAAAATAGTTTCTTATAAATGTTGAGGAAGGACAATATATAGAACATAATCATTCTTATTAAAACCACCATATGTTATCTCACAGACAGAAAATTTCAAAGATGACATCCATAAGAATAAAAATCTTCTTAATGCAAAATAGATTAATGATTCAATAACCTTAGACAAGTAAGAGGGAATAAATAAACTTAGATAGAAATAGGAAGGGGGAATTTTTCTGCATTGATAGCTTTAAGTCCTTTTACACTGTAAAAACTTATCAAAGCTCCTAACCGTTTGGAATGTTAAGGAGATATCAATATATAACTTACAAAGTGGTTACATTTGGTAACTATTTTTTTGTAACTAAAATATTAATTAAGGAAATACACAATACAAATTCCTTAATTAAATTACAAGAAGATCAACACTAAAAAATAGAAGAATGAGAAAGAAGAGCTAGAAATAGAGACATCTGATTATGACTGAGGGAGGGCCCATTGATTTGATGCATTCAATGTCTAAATATTTTCAATTCTTCTGCTATCTCCATACCTCTTGGAATTATTGTGTTGGAAGTAGCATGTGTCCGCGTGCCTATACATTGCTCCATATCTTTACCAAAATCAATATGCTCTAGATATTCTTTATTAGCTTCAAGTAATAATTGAGTGAAGAGCACATATATCTTTCATCTTATTCTTAGTAAATGAATCTTCGTTGAACAGATCACCCCTTAACAAAGATTCTGAAATTTAGGCCGTTGATTTCTAAAAGAGAAAAGGGAACACCTATACTTTCCTCCTGAAGATGGCAGTGGATATCCTTAAAGGTAGATAAAACACAAGTTTTAAAGGACTCCCCTTTCTTGCCACACATTCCTCAATTCTCCCAATGCTTCCTCTAGAACTTTTATCTTCCAGTCAATGTTGAAGATCGGATGTCCCTTGACAAGTTATTATTTACATCATCAAAACACATTATTGACCAACGGTATATTCTCATTGGTTTGGCCCATTAGATGGAGGTTTATAATACATCCACTCTAGACCTTCATCTCTTTGTCCATGGCTTCGATAGAGGAAGTGAGTTTCTGCTTCAAATTGATCACCTTATCATTGGTTTTGAAGGCTTCCTTAATGAAATTCAAACATGTTATATTCATAGTCATCCTCCATGGCCACAAAAGAACTTCCCATAAGTTAAATACTTATGTATATCTTTGATGCTTTGAACCTCATCCTAACTGAGAACCATGGGAGGGTGGGAGTGTAGCCAATGGAGCTAGATCCAAAACTTTATCCTTTGTTAATAATGATCTCATAAAATTGGAAAGAACTTGGTTATATTCTTCCAACTAGCTCCATGGGTTTGCTTACCTTTCTCAACTCGAAGGTCAATAACCTTAGTGACATTTTTCCTGAAGTTTTTGAACCTCACTCTCAGGTGTACATTTTTCCAGTGGAATTCTGGAAAGTTCCAAGTCAGAGATACAAGAGATATTTCTCCTCCTTATATTCACCTCTGGGTATGGCAACCTCTAGAAACTATTGACCTTGAGCATCAAATACCAATATTGAATTAGTATTTTCTTTATTTTCTTGAGGAAGAGGGGTAGTACCAAGGTATAGCTGCCACAACATCAAAATCAGGGGCCTAGTTGATCTTAGGAAGAAAACTTTTATTTTCATGTTATCTACTAGGGGATGCACCCAAGCAAATGAAGAAGAAGGAACAGTGGATTTAAGAGGTCCAAGTGTAAGATAACTCATGGCCACTCAGAGTCTAAAATACTGTTGCCTCTAGTGGGGAAGGGCATGGAACCTCTAAGAATCTTGTAGGTTCAATTCTTGATCCTTCCTTCTCCATCTCAGGCAGTGGTTCGCAAGGGTTTCTTCTGGATCTTATCATCTCATCAATCCTCATTCTCACTTTAGAAGAAGAATATTTCTCTGGTCCCAACATGCAATTTTGAATGCTTCATAAGAGTTCTCTTTCTTGATTGGTTTTTTGCGTAACATCTTTGACCTTCTTCTGATTACACTTGAGTGGAAGGAGAAGAAGTGGACATTTCAGGCTCTTCCAATGAGGAAGGAGAACAAGTCTACTCAAGTACCCTCAATACTGAGGTGTATGTACTTCCTTCCTAGGTGTGGAAGTTTCTCTTGAATAAGATCTACCTTAACTATTCCTAAATTCATGAACTTTCTTTTTAAACCAAACTTTAATTATGACTGACGAGGACATGGGTAATTATCTGACTCAAATCATCTTTCTCCTTTTATATACCCAATCCAAGGTTTCTAGAGGTGTGTGCTTTATGGATCTCTCAACACTCATAGGAATGTAAGCCCTCATCATCGTCCACAAGCCCTTCATGAACCTGGTAGATATTGATATCTAAGATCTATTGCAGAGATAATCTTCCAAAATTCCTCCTCTTGGCTTCAAAATCATCAATACAGTCAGCCTAGTAATCCTTAGTTTCAGGACAGTGATGATAGTTTATTCTTAGATTCTGATCAATGAATTTATTCAGATCAAAACAAGTCCTAGACCTGAAGAAATGAACAATACAAGGAGCAATAGTCCTTTCTATGTTTTGGGCATCTAGGGTTATCTTGCATGTATAATTCCCAAAAGTGACAGGGAATTAAAGACCAATGATATTCTTGTCTCTACATGTTCTATGGATCTTATTCAGCTGTCTGCACACCTCAACCAAAGCCATTATGTCATTACAAAACATGGGAAGCTTGAGAGGTGTACTTTCAAAACAAGCTAGCATGATGTATGAGAACCTTTTGAACTGAGATGAAGAAATCCCCATACTTGGCTATTAGAGCCATAACCTCATTAGAAAATCTCCTAGCAGTTTCACCGGTCCAAAAGTCTCACAATGTACATGGTGAAAGCATCATTTACCCTTCTGAAATTATGATTACTATCCTTAAGGGTAAATTGAGGGCAATATGTGTATATGGGTTCATCCTTCTTACTTTCAATGTAAGTGAAGCCAAACCACTCCTCGAGATGTTTCTATGGTGTACATGAGATAAGAATTCATGTAGAACTTCTTAGTTTACTTGAACTTTTGTGAATTGTTTCATTCAAGTTCATACAAATGATCTCATCCCATTTTATGTTTTGTTTACCTTCACAGATGATGCTTATGAAAGGGAACATCCAAAAATGAAAGTCATTGGTAGGGGGGAATCCCCATAATATGGGTGAGAAAGATGATGAAATATGATAACTCTTCACTAAAATCAATCCTTGTAACAATGCTTTGGAGAGTCAGGATGCTCCCTTCTTAGGGCACTCCAGCCATGACTTAACCACTCAGTGCCTTGTATTTATTTTTGTACTTATCAAATAGAGACCTGAGCTTGAGTGCAAGAGTGAGAACAATGAAGTATTTTATCTCAGGAATGTGTAGGAGTAGTGGCGATGGTGGCAGCATCCAGTTTTGCAATCAATTCTCCATGCATATTAACAACCTACTTGGTATCAAGGATTGAAATGAGCTCCACAGGTGAGCACGATGTCAGCACACTGCATAAAGAGATGGGAAAGCCAGATAGCATATGTGATTCTACTGTCATTGATCATTTACGCCATGGGATCAGGGTGGTTGCATGTTAACCTACCCCAGAAATCATCAAAATCCAAGTGTCTGAACTTCAGTATCCCCAATATTAGGTACAGAGGTCTCCAGAGGCCACATATGCTCATGCCCTTGAAACTTGATCTTCATTTTTAAAGTGCACAAAGGAATGATCCTTTAAAGAATAGATTCACGGTAAAAATGCTAAAGGGATATAGGAAGATGAGAAAATGACTCAATTGCAAGAACGCGGAGCAAAAATAATAATAAGCAAGAAATGTGACAAATGCATAGACGGTGGTCCCTTTAAATAGCCATGTTTAGGAGAGAGAAGGTCATAAATGTGCATTAAATACCTCATTTCACCAACTCAAAAAGGTGAAATGTGGGAAAAGTGGAGAAAAAACTATGGCCTAGACGCAATCCATGGGACAGTTGGGACATGTGGGACGTGAAAAGCCATGATTTGGCTAATGCAGGCGATGCGGGCCAAAAGAGCACTGGCTGTCCAGGGACACGAGAAATGTGAAGGATGTGAAGAGGACCTTATTCAGCTAATGTGGGTGATGCAGGGAATCAGAGGGATAGAAAGCCTATGACAAACTTGGGACAGATGGGCCAAAACAGTGTGAGAGAATCTAGACAGACAAGAACTTGTGGGAAAATTGGTAAAATTGGCAAACAAAAGGCCCACTGGAACTTGGGACATATGGGACATGAAGACCCAATTCGGTCTGATGTGGACAATGTGGGGAATCGGGGACAGACAGGAAGCCCAGAGAAAACTTGTGACACGAGGGACAAAAATGTCTGACAGACCCGCAAGTTACTAAAATGATCCCAAGAGACGAGCATTTTCACAATATCTCTTCAAAATTTCCTCTTTACTAAAACATTACTGAAGGGTGCCAACTCAAAATTTTCAAATTTTTCAACTTTCGAAAGAGGGGAATTTTGAGAGGACAACACAAGGGTTTTATAAAAATTGTGCTACACTAGGAACAACAAAAATTTCAAAATTTTCTCAAGATAAAGTGATTACCTATGAAGTATTATATAAGATTATGGAGTTAAAAAAATCTCATATCTAATGATTTTCCAGGTATTACAAGTAACCTCACATAAAGTTAAAATTTACTCAAACAAAATGAAAATAGTATAGGTATATTTCAATTTACTCAATCAATATGATAAGGGTTTGCATTGGAAAATTATGTGGCCTTGCAAAAAATATGCAAAACATGTACAAACCTTATTATTTCCCCCTCAAGGGAAACACTGAAAGGACAAAACTAAAACAATATGTTTTCATATGAGTCAGAGGTGGAGATCAAATTCTGCCACATGAGCATGTGAGAAAAATAACATATGCTTAGCTGATTTAGAGGTGAATATCAATGTCATCCACATGATCATTTCATCCAAAATATGAAATTCCCAGCATAGGACAAAATTTACAGAACTTCGTAGCACATAATGGTTTAGTAAAAATGTCTACAACCTAATATTCAATAGATCAAAACTTGAGATCAATGTCACCATTTATAAATTCCTCCCAAAAGAAGTGCATGTGAATCTCAATGTGCTTTTTTTTTATGCTAAACTGAATTGTTTGTAAGAGAAATGTAAATTTTTTTGTCACAAAGAAGAAGAGTACTTCCTTTAATTCCCATATAAAGTTCATCCAGTAGCATTTTGAGCCACATAGCTTCCTTTTGTTCTTCCACAACACTTTTATACTCTTCTTCAGTTAAAGAGACAACTATTGTTGGTTGTTTTTTGTTACTCCAAGTGATTGTACCTGCACCCTATTTGAAAACATATCAAGAAGTATATTTTCTATCCATAACATCAACAATAATGTCAGAATAAAAATAACCAAATAAATTTACATCATCACAAGAAGAATAATACAAACCATAAATGATTATACCTTTTATATTCCTTAGAATATTTATTTCCATTTTCCAATGGTTCTCATAAGGATCCTACTTGAATCTATAAATAATTCCAACTGCATAGGATATATTAGGTCTATTTATAGTCAGATAAACCAAACTACCAATAAGTTAACTAAATAATGTAGGATTAAATTTTTCACAAGCAAGTTTTTGATATAATTTAACACTAGTTTCCATAGGAATAGAGACAAACTTACAATCAATCATGTTAACTATTTTAATAAGGTTAGAAGCATATTTTGTTTGAGATATAACAATAGACATGTGATTTTGAATAATAACCATGCCTAAGAAATTATTAATAAAACCTAGGTTATTCATCTCAAAACGTTGTCTTAACTTCTCTTTGACTTTAAGAATGAGATTATTATCACTACTAGTAATCAAGAGATCATCAACATATAAGAAAATAATAATAATATGATTGTTTTCATGTTTGACAAACAAATCATTATCAAAAAAATAGTTTTTTAAACCAAGTTTTTGAAAGAAACTATTTATCTAATACCAATCTCTAGGAGCTTGTTTGAGACCATACAAGGATTTTTTAAGCTTACACACATATAATTCCTTTCCAAGTTCTTAAAACCCTTTAGGTTCATGCATGTGAATTTCTTATTTCAAATCACCATTAAAAAAAGTATTATTAACATCTATTTGGTGAATCTCTCATCAATTTTAAGCTTCTAGAGATAAAATAATTCTAACATTGCTCATTTTGGCAATGTGAGCAAAGGTTTCAACATAGTCTAAACCAATTTTCTGAGCAAACCCTCTAACAAATAATCTTTCCTTGAATTTTTCAATCTTACCAACAAATTTTATTTAATTTTATAAAACCATCTAAAACATACAATGCTTCTTTTAGAAGGAAGAGGAACTAATTCCCAAGTATTATTCTTCATTAGAGCATTGTATTCCTCTTTCATAACATTAACCTATCTTTCATCTAGGATGGATTCTTCAAAATATTAAGGTTCAAAATCATACAATGTTGATATTGCATGATAAGAATTTTGAATGCGGGTCATCTTTCTAAGATTAGTAGGTTGAGGATTATAAACCAGGTTTTGATCCCATTTAGGAATTAGAGAATCAAAGACAGATTAAGAAGACCCCCCCTCAATATCAACATCCATTATATAAAAATAAGGATGATAAAACTCTTGGATATTATTTTCCATATTGTTTGAAGAAGGATTATCAAAATGAAGAGATTCAGACTTGGGAAATACAGAGGGAAGAGAAGAAGAATTATAAAATTGTTTCTAAAGAACATAAACATTCCTATTCTCTATGATCACATATTTGATTGGATCATACACTCTTAATCATTTTTTCTACTTTCATACCAAAACAATATGTAAGACTAGGAGGTAGGATCAAATTTTTGTCTCTTAATTTTAGGTCTGATAAGAGAAGCAGGACTACACAATATCTTAAAATAAGAGATATCGGGTTTTTTTTTTCCAATACTCATGAAGTGTAGTTTGATACAAATATTTGATATGAATTATATTTAGGATATGAACAACAATGTTCATATCTTTAGCCCAAATGAACTTAGGCACATTAGAGGCATGAAGCATGGTCCTAGCCATTTCTATGACTATTATATTCTTTCTTTCATCTATGCCATTTTTCAGAGGAGAATAGGGAGTTGTCATTTCCCTTTGAATTCCAAAAGACACACAAAAATCATTAAAATTATTATTGACATACTCACCTACATTATCACTTTTGATTCTCATTATTTTCATATTAGTCATGTTTTCAATCAAAGGCTTTAAACTCTTAAAACTTAGTGAAGACACAAAATCATGCACCTGGGTACATTTCTAGGTCCTAATCACATACTACTATTCACATGATTCATAAGTGAGAAAACTAGAAATTGACACCTATCTTTGGTCTTTTCTGCATTTCTTATTTCCTATTTGTCCTTTTACACCCTATAGCTCAGTGTGAAATTTATCGCTTTATCTTTCAGGACTCTAGACACCAACGCCCAAGAACCCTCATCCCTTTGGGTGCCCTCGACATATTTCTACTTTACTCGCTCTTTTTAGGAATATTTTATATTTTGGGCATCTTATTTTCTTATGGGTTGGCCTTCCAATTGTAAAATGTGAAATTAAACCAAGGGAATCATATAAATACAAATCTATGTGACAAAAATAAAGGACCAAGATCTAAGCATCTATTATCATCACCTAAGGCTATATCTAAAGGCATTCTAAGAGCATCAAAGAAATCCATCTATCACTCACTCAAGGAATAAGGGAGTGTTTTTTTTCATACATGCATATGAAGGGAAGTTCATTTTTCCATTCACATATCAATTTATATTGGTGCATCTAGATATCGCCTACTATTACACGCGCTTTCACAAGGGATTCCTAGGGCATGATTCTATAACATATCTAGAAGAAATACTTGGATTTTGAGTTGTAGTACACCGCTAGGGTGTAAGATCACTTGGTTGGGTGACTATCAGGGTCATTCCAACTCCTCATTTTTCATATTTTCTATTTAGGATTTGATGTAGTTTGAGGTTTTTGCATGTCTTTTTCTCTTTGTAGGTTCCATGCACATTCAACGATCATTCAGAGACATACAGATGATCAAAATTGAAAACTAGCGACACTTGTGTGACACCAAAAAAACCATGTTTTGAACTCTTGTGTAGTCACAAGCACCCAATAGAGGTCTCCAATGCCTATGAGCCCCTGACCCAGTCCAAGCGCCCTAGACCAAGGTCATCTAGCAGATCCAAAATTTATTGTGTACAGTTGCGAAACTATGCCCTTCTTGTTCATCAGTTTCTCCAGTATGTTCAGTCCCGACGTTCATCATAAATCATCTTAGTCTTTAACTCTCTCTCTTACACCTAGGGTATCATTTTATCTATTTTATTTCTTGTGTCATCTTGCATCTAATTTTTTTTTATCATAGTTTACATTCATTAATTTGTAATTAGGGTTATACAAAAAGTTTATTTTGTTAAATCATTTGGTGAACCCATCCATTTAAACCCTACCTTTTGAGCATGTATCAAAATCTCTCTTCTTCTTCACAATTCATGGATCAATCTTCTTATCATTCTTTCTCTCCAACTAAGGTTTTTGGAATGATTACTACTACTACTAATTTTATGCAAGTTTGTACTCAAAATATTCCTCACTTTATTACTATTATGGTTGATCCAACTATCAATGTAGTCACTACTCATTACACTCGTCCTTCTATGGATCAACTAGTTTCTATTCCATCAACTATCACTTCTAATATCAACATCCACCTATGGAATGACAATGTCAGCACTCCTAATACCAACATCCACCTATTCCACCACTCACACATTTCTTGGTCAATGTTGTGGAACTTAATGATGACACATTGTGTAATCTTAACTTTATTCCTTTAGAGATAGATAAATCTTATTTCAATGATACTTTTTTTGTTATTGGTCATGTTGAATATCAATTCAAAACACCCTGCCCTACCACTAATGCTATGATAATTTTTAGGGGTTTGTCCATAAATTGAACATCATATCACTGACCTCATCTCACTCTACCTCAAAATTAAATCTTTTCACATGCACTCTTTTTGTAAATAACTCTTATTGGCATCACATTCCATTTGATCTTACCTACTCTGATATTGTTTTCATGTATGCTAATTTAACTCGATTGGGATTCACACTCGATGATCTCCTTCCTTTACCTCATTCTCCTCACCTCTATAAGATATGTTGGTATCATTGCTGCTTATAGACGTGACATCTTTCATCTCTCAGTATTTATTGCATGCACTTCTCACACTTTTTGACTTACACTTTTTCATTCTTGATTTGATTCCATTAGTGGCACTTTGGATCCTGATCATATTGATATCACATTTCCCATGCCCTTCGGTTATTTTTCTATTTTTAATTATTCATTTATTGGCTATTCACATAATAGTACTCATTGGTATGCACATGGCTTTCCACTACCACCTTTCACCAACGAAGAATATGCAATGGGCATGTATAATTTACACTGTAATGGCTCTTTACGTGATCAACCCTATACTATTTCTTACTAGGTCTCTAAGCTTCTTCATTTTACTTCAATCATGACAATGATGATCTCTTAGATGATGTTATTTGATTCTTCTCATCATTAAACACTTGTGGGCATAGTACTTACTTCTCCCGCCCCTCCTAGCATCACTGGTTGTCTACGATTTCTACTCTTACACTTTGTGCTTTATGGTTCATCTCTCTGAGCATCATTACGCATCTTAATACAATTTGTATCATCACTACCCTATGACGTAATCTTGTGCTAAGGTTTATAATCAATTATTGAGGGAATGTTACATTCATGAACCTCACACACTACACATTTTTTACCACGTGCTTCATGATACATTTTTCTAGCACTCAATTCTCACAAATCATCACTCCCCTATGACACACTCTAGTCCCATAGTTCATACTCAATTGTTGAGGGTATGAGTTTGAAAATAACCTCACCACATTCATCTTCACACTCTACACTTCATGATCTATCTATCTAGCGCACACTATCAAACCATTTACCGATGACACACTCTTGTTCTTTGGTTCATTCTTGACTGTTGAAGGTTATTTTACAAATGAACCTCATCTTATAATACTCCACATTCACTTTAGGGGGGGGCATGCAGATCCTATCACATTCAAATTGCATATAATTCCATTACATTTCATCACATACACATCATGTTGCATATATTTGTAGCACTTAGTTTTTCTTGTGTTTACTTACATGTACACTTTGTTTCCCATGCTAGAATAATACTTATTATGTCATTATATTTTCTATATACACATGTTCATTCACTTGTTATTTAGTGGTGAATTCATACTTTTTACAGATCTTCACACTCAAAAATGATGTTTGGCACTGTACCTCTTACCATTCCCACTGAGGTTCCTGGGGGCATCTATATTTCTACACATCACAGGTGCTATTGTTTCATTATTTACTACTTCTACTTCTTATCACACTACTTTCCATTGACATATACATTTATTTACATGCTCTTTATCTTTATAAAATGTTAATGGGTGCTCCATGTGCATTATTTTATTTGTAGGAACTATTTGCTACGATGGTTGTCTGTTACACTTGGCTTTCCATTGTTTTCCATTTTTTGCGGGATTTTCCCTTTGTCCTTCTTGATCATTTCTTGTGTTCTTTTTGCCACTTCAGCCTTGATTTCCCTGGGACATTTTGATTGATGTCCCATGTTTGAAACTCACTTTTCGCGGTCTCTTTTGTATGCACATTTTCTTGTTACATTATTTTATATGACATGTTTGATTTTATTCCTATTAACACATGCATCTAGACACTTTGTTTTTATGTTCCTTGGTTTCTACCATGCACATGCCATCCCCCCTATAGGGATACAATTTTAGAGCATCAACATGTCCTCTCCTTTGGGCTGCATTCTCCTGGTGATTTTTTATGCACCCCAAACAAGGAGGGCATACATTGGGTTAATTAGTCACCCCATAAAGTAGTATAACATAGTTCAACATAGGAATAGAATAGAGTTACTATCACAAAATGGCCCAAATTCTAACTTGGGTACTCAATTTAGCACAAACACCAACACCCAGCTATAGAAACTAGCACCTGGGTATTCCTGACCTTTCTTGAGTTCCTATGACTAAGGGGTAGTTACATGTACTCTTTCAGATCAGAAAAATCTTCATAGGATCGAGTGCTAGCCTTAGAATACACAATGCATGTAATATCCCACTATCCTTATCTTCTACATGGTATAATATGGAACTAAACAAGGGATGTACCATCTGCAGTGGTGTTTGTTTAGGAAGCAGTCCTGGAAGGAAAGTAAAACCAGACCTCTCTCCCCAACACTCTTATTTCATGGTGTGAGATCACCCAAAAAACTCTCATTTAGCATGATATCACCCAAAAAACTCACACTTAGTGTGATATTTCCCAATAAACTAACTCTTAGCATGAGATCACCAAAAAAAATCCCTCTTCTACAACATTTTCTATCCTTTTCACTCTTCACAGATCAAGTGCATACTTCCCTTTTACTACTTTTTCACATACATACTTTTACAAGAGTTTTCACAATACATGACTTTGACTAATATTTCACTCTTCTTTTGTAGGTCCTGCCTTAATACACAACAAGAATCATCCCTACATCAAGCACAATAAAAGGTACACCACAATACATTATCACCCCTAGGGTCACTTCCTCTTTCTTAGCTTCCATGTTTCACCTTTTATCACTTCATGCTTTCACTTTTCTCCTCGGCACGTTATCACCATCACACTCTACATGGTTATTACATACAAATCTTATCTACTTGATTTTATCAAGTATTCACTCAACAACATAAAGTGGGGGGAAACGTGGACACAAAATCACACACTTGGGTATATTTCAAGGTCATAATAACATTTCGTTATTCATATGATTCCTAAGTGAGAAAACTAGTAATTAACAGTTATCTTTGGCATTTTGTATATGTTTCTTATTTTCTATTTGGACTTATACACCCTATAGCCTAGTCTAAACTTTATTACCTTATCTTTAAGGACTCTGGACGCTAACACCCAAACAAGATGTCAACACCTAGACGCCCTCATCCTTCTAGGAACCCCCGACCTATTTCTACTTTACTCACTCTTTTAAGGCATGTTTTAAATTTTGAGCATCTTATTTTCTTATGGGCCAGCCTTCTAGTTGTAAATTATGAAATTCAACCAAGAGAATCATATAAATACAATGCTATGTGACCAAAATAAAGGACCAACCTCTAAACATCTATTATCATCACCTAAGGTTGCATCTAAAGGAATTCTAAGAGCATCAAAGGCATCCATCTAGCACTCACTCAAGGGACAAGGGGTTGCATTTTATGTATACACACATAGGAAGGGAGGTTCATTTTGACATCTACACATCTATTTACATTTTTACATCTAGCTATCACCCAGTATCATGTGCACTTGCTCAAGGGATTTCTAGGGCACTATTTTATTACTTAGTTGATGGTAAATCCATAACGACTTTACAAATTATTACATAAATCATAATTCCATAAATATGTTTACAATGATAGATAGGTTTACACCATTTCCATCATCCATATGTTTCAATATACATCAATTTTTAATAGGGTTTGTAATATTAAGTGGGAAAATGTTGTATTAAAACCCGCCAATGACTAGAGGTCTTGGAATACATTTTAAATTAAAAAGATAAGAGTGGATCATGACAACCCACCTTGTATAAAACAAGGTGACCTATTTAGAGATTAATTACATATGTTTTTACATTGTAACAACACACCTATTGACGGCTAATCATCAATCAAGAAGTGTGATTTATTAAGAAATTTGATGTGAGATGATTAAGGAATAGTGGGAGTGTTGGGTGAAATGGATTCTAAATAATGATAAGTGATTTTTCAATGGGTTTTTACCTTTCATGGTTTTCCCACTTATATCTTGTGTCACTGCGTTCATTTAATTTTTGTTTTATGGTGCTTATATTATGTAACCTGCATTATAAATATATTAATATATGTTTCTAATTACTGTAGATGAAAATAGTTATAAGAATTATTACTTGATTTTATAAAAGTTGTTAAATCAATTTTGAATTTAAATGTAATCAACTTATATAATTTAAATTTACTAACAATATTATTATAATTTATTGGATAAAACTTTGATTTCTCATATTACTATTGTATTGATTATTGCATTTTTTTGTTTCCTAAGTATATGTATAGGAAAGCAAGAGGGCATCAAACTCTATCGCTAACTATGTAAGGGAAATGTTCAATTCTTGTTCAATGTTTTATTTCTAGTGGTTTTTTTTGTCACCCAATGGAGGCTCGCTACATGTCACATATATAATTGAGCATAAAGAAGACAAGTAATGAGAAACCAATGCATAGATAAAATAATGACATATGAGAAAATTGAGCACAAATCATACAATGTAAAGAGTTCATTGTGCTAAAATGAAAATACTCAAGCCTAATTTGAATGTAAGATTAAAATAAATGAATGATAAAACCAAGTACAATGATTTACTCAAGTAACTAAGAAATGAATAATGAAACCCTAATTGCAAAGAGAGGGTAAAAAGACTTAGTTGATTCACACAGTTCTGGAAAATGCATAGAGTTGAAAAACTAGAAAAGACGAAGAAATGATCATCACACTAAATATCTAAAAAATGCAAAACTAGAGAAACAAGATAGATTGGGGCAATTAGAGAGGGATAGCGGCACCTGAGAGCACCCTAGACTTGTTTCTAGGTTCCTGGGTCTGCAGAAATGCTCAGAAAACCCCTGTAAGGTGTCGTAAGGTGTTCTCCTTTAGTTAGCTTTGATCACTAAGATCACCTTGAAAACCTACAATAAATAATGAACCTATAAAACCCTAAAATAGAAATCAAATCCCAAAAAAGCAAGATGCAAAATGAGGGTTTAAATTTTCCTCAGTTGTCATAATGGTGAACTTACGACTAAGCACTGCAGTACATCTCATACCTAATGTATTTTTTTGTGTGTGTTTAATTATGCCTTAGGTTTCTCTTGTGTCAGTTGCGCTTAGATAGTGAGAAAGAAACTAGATGTAGAATGTAGTAAATGTGTGCATGGAATAGATTAAACTTCCCTCCTATGAAGTGTGATGCAGAAAACCAGCCCTTGTCTCCCTTGTGATGGAGCTAGATAGATGAAACGGAGCTCTTAGATGCCTTGATGGATGTAACCTTAGGTGGTGATAGATAGTTCTTAGTTTTTGGTCCCTTATTATGGTCACATAACTTTATTTATATGATTTCCTCACTTGAATTTCATAATCAACCCCAAAAAGGCTGACTACCAAAAAGATAAGATGCCCAAACATATAGAAAGGAACCAAAAAGTGTGAGTAAAGTACAAAGAGGACAGGGGCACCCAAAGGGGATAAGGGCACCTAGCGTTGGCGTCCTGGTTGAGTGCTGGTGTCTAGGATGGTAAATGCCAAAGTATGAAAAGACAAACTAAGAAAGCAAAAGAAAAAGGCCTAGATAAATGATAGAAAAGAAAGAAAGGTGGCCACATACATGGGTTTATTAGTACCGTTCTTACGTAGGAATTATATGAATAGTATTATGTAATCAAGACTAGATAATTACCCAAAGTGTGTGATTTTGTGTTTACATTTTCCCCCACTTTATGTTGGTGAGAAGAAATCTTGGTAACATAAAAAAGATAGATATGTGTACTTGATAACCATGTAGATCAATGATGCAAGAATGTCAAGGGACTAGAAATATCATGGAGTGATAAAGACATGAAGTGTGGATGCTAAGGAAGAGAAAGTACAAAAAGTGATGAAAATGAACCTAGGGTGGAAAACACGTGTATATGTCGTGATGTACATGTTTTCGATGTCGTTGTTGATGTGTGTGATGTGGATGATGCTGACTACCACTTCCCATACGGATGGACCTGTAAAAGAAAAGATGACAAGTAGTCAAATATGCATGTATATTTGTAAACATCATGTAATAAAGTATGTAACATGAAAGATGTGAAAAAAGAACATGTGCACCTAATCTTTTATGAGGAAAAGAGTGTAGAAAGGATCTTGTAGATGGTATCAACATACGAGTTTGTTGGGAAATATCACGCCAATGTAATGAAAGAAGTGTAGGGATAATAGTATGGTGTAATCCTCCAATCCTTTAACTACTTCCTGATGTGCAGAACACCACTATATATGGTGTGTATAAACACGTGCTAAGAAATATATACCTTGTAGAATCTGTTGTGTATGGAGTTTTGTGGACTATTCTGAACCACCAATCATTTTGTAATCACCCCTTAGTATCAGGAATACAGGAAAGTTCATTGTATTTCCCTTGGTTTCATACATCCAGGAAAGGAAGTTGTGTTAAGGACCTAAGTCTAATTTTGAGCCCTATCCAAAACTGAAAACTATGTTGTATCGGTATTGGGTTGTCTATAATGATGTATGGTGTGATTGATTTACCTGTATGATGTCCCCCTCGTTTAGGGTGCATGTGACATCATTGAAGGAGTATGTGGACCAAAATAGGACTGATCATTGTGTTAAAACTATGCTCTGAAGGGGGAAGGGGATGTGCTTGGTAGAAACCAAGGTACACAAAAATAGATGGTTATGAAAAACAAGTGTTAGTATAAGAAAATACAAATGCTCATGTATAATACGAAATGTAAGATAAGAAGAAGATGTGTACAGTAAGTCGTAAGTAAACACACAAGAAGACAATGTAAATCATGAAAATAGGGTTGAAAACATGGGACATCACTCATGATGTCACAAGATAATCAAGGTCATAGTGGCCGCAAGAAATTAGGGAACAAGAAAGACATTGGGAGAAGCCCGCAAACAATGACAAGCAAAGGAAAATAGTGTATCAAAAAACCTGGAAGAAAATAGTTATGCATAACAAATGATCCACATAAAGCACCCGTTGACACATTAAAAAGATATAAAGTATGTCAAAGTGTGTATAATGTATGAAAATAGTGTGTTATGAAACAATAAGATATGTAATGTTTGAAATTTGATGCCCCCAGGAGACGATGCGGGATTGGTACTAGGTACTACACCAAGAATCCATGCTGCATGTAATGGATCTGTAAAATCTGCGATCACAACTAAAAATCAATTGAACACACATGTGTGCATGATAAAGATAATGACATACAAGATATTTATCTAGCATGTGTAATAAAGTGTACATGTAAAATCATAAGTAATCAAGCGTAAATGCAACCAAGATATGCAACATGATGTGGATGAGGCGGAATGGAATGCAATGTGAATGTTAGGAGAAGCTTGCCCCATGAGTGGATGGAAATTTATGCAGTGAATTTCATTTATGTATGCCCCCTCAGCATTCAAGAATAAATCGTAAAGAAGAGTTCATCATCGGGAAATTGTTTGGACATTTTGTTGTATGTAGAAATGGTTTATGAATAGTGTGTAGATTGTTGATTGTAGAGTGATGTTGTGTAGATGATATCTATGCATCATAGGGATGATATGATTTTAAATTTGTAGAATGAGGTTCTAGGATGTGTGATAATTTAGCCTAAAGCATATATCACTAGATGGGTGAGGAAGATGCTAGTAAGCATGATGATGTAGCACAAGGTGTATACCATGAAACAGATGAGATGTGATGATGGTAGGAAATGTGATGATGTAGCACAAAGCGTATATCACAAAATTTATGAAGAGGATAGTAGAAAATGTGATGATGTAGCACAAATCCTATATCACTAAATGTATGAAGAGGATGGTAGAGAACATGATGATGTAGCACAAAGCATATTTCATGAAATGTATGAAGAGGATGGTAGAAAACGTAATGATGTATCAAAAAACATATATCACAAAATGTATGAAGAGGATGGTAGAAAATGTGATGATGTAGCAAAAAGCTTAGATCACAAATTGTGTGAAGAGGGCACTAGCTAGTAATGTCCCATGATAATATGATTGAAGGATTGAACATGTGAGTGTGATTATGTCCATTTGATATTTATACCCTCAACAATCGAGTATGGGTGGTTAGACTAGAGTGCATCGTCGAGTAATGAGTGTAGTGCGTAGAAATAAATTTTTTTAATTTATGTAGTAAATTCCATAGGTGTCTGATGAGGAAAGGGTTTTATGTGTAGATTATATAAGTGTGGAAGTGTAAAATTGTGTGTAATTTTGAAGATGTTGATAATGTAAAGTATTGAATAATGTAGTGTGTAGAATGTGTATGATGTATTGGTATATGAAGCACATAGTGTGGATGATGCATAATAGATGGAATATTGTATATGTAGAAAAGTGTATGATGTGTGAAGAGGTGATGTATATTGTTGATGGTGCAGTGTGTGAGGTTCATGTATATAGGATTCTCTCAATAGTCAAGTGTGAAACATAGCACAAAAGTGCGTCATAGGGATATGAGGTGAGAAAATTCACCTACCATAGATTAAGAGGTCGTGGAGTGGTGGAAGTAACATTAGGACCATGCGATGGTGGTGGAGTTTGAAATATTTACTGACCATCGGTAGTAGGATTAGTTTCTTTGACAAAATTTAATGGTTTCTGGAGTGGTGATGGTTCAGGAGCCTTTCATGGTGGTGGCTTATTGGATAACATTGTAGAAGACATGAGTGGAGGCCAATTTGAACTGATTTTTAGAGGATGTTGTTTAGATTGATTTGGTAATATTGTAGATGAATTAGTAGGATGAGGTGATGGAGAGTGAACCTTGAGAGGTGATTTCTTAGTTGGAATTGATAATGTTGCATAGAAATTGAGTAGAGGAGGAGGTTGATTGGATTGAATAGGAGACACTTGAGTGGTTGAAGAAGGCACATTAGAAGTGATGGCGTGATTCTCATAGGACATAGAAGGGGAAGATTTAGGAGCCCATTTAGATGTATCATTTGTAGATGGACATGCAACAGGATGTTGTGCAACTAATAAGATAAATCCATGATGCTCAAGATGTTTGATTATTCGTTGTAAAGCATATAAATCATTATCATTATTTCCATTTATTTAATGATAGTTACAATATGGAATACCTTGATATTTTTCAAGATGATAAGGAGGATAGCCTTGAGTAGATGGTAAAGTGATCAACTGATGACTAAGGAGCTCAGTACGAATGTCATGTTGCTTAGTATTACGATCAAAGGTGAGAGGATCCGGTAATGGTATGAATTGAGGCTCACTTATGTGAGCACATGTAGATGACATGAAATGGGGATGAGATGTAGAAGCAGGAAAAACATGAGCCTAAGAAGTGTCTTTAAGTTGTTGGATTTCAGATTTAATAGATATGATCGTGAATTCTATAGCCTAAAATTTTTCATAAAATAAATAATGCAAAGCTTGAATTGACTCCAATATGGGTTGATTGGATGGAGGATCATGAAGGCTAGGGTCATCAAATAGACGATGGAAAATGGGACTTATTTTGTGTGGTGGTGTATCTTTAGGAAGACACATGGAGTCCAAGGATTTTTGTAGTACAGCCTAGCAGTTGGGATACATTTTAAGTAAATCAAACAAAGGAATTTGAAGAAATGTATGACCCATGATAGAAGAAAGATGATAATTCAAGCGTATTCAAATGAGACGAGTTCACCAAAATAATTATCCTAAAATGTAAATACACAAGCCTAATCTGAATGTAATATTAAAATAAATGAATAATAAAACTAAGTATAACAATTTACCCAAGTAACTAAGTAATAAATAATGAAACCCTAATTGCAAAGAGATGGTAAAAAGGCTTAGTTGATTCGCAAAGTTCTATAGAATGCACAGAGTTGGAAAATTCAAAATACAAAGCAATAACCATCACATCAAAGCTCTGAAAAATGTAGAACTGGTGGAATAGGCTAGACTGGGGTTCCTGGAGAGGGATAAGGGTCCCCACTGACACCTTAGACCTATTTTTTAGCACCTAGGTCTGTGGAAATGCTTATAAAACCCCCTCTGAGGTATCACAAGGTTTTCTCCTTTAGTCTCCTTTGATCACTCTGAGGTCAGACCTTGATCACTCTAAGGTTGCTCCAAGATCACCAAGGTCATTTGAAACCTACAATAAAGAATTAACCTATAAAACCCTCAAATAGAAATCAAATCCCAGAAAGAAAGATGTATAATAAGGGCTCAGACTATCCTCAGCTGTCATAATGGTGAACTTATGACTGAGTGTCGCACTATATCTCAGACCCAATATAGTTCTGTGTGTGTATGTGTAATTGTGCCCTAGGTTTCTCTTGTTCAAGTCACACTTGGATAGCGAGAAATTAGTTAGATGTAGAATGTAGTAAATGTGGGCATGGAATAGAAAAAAATTCCCTCCTATAATTTTTTATGCAGAAAACCATCCCTTATGTCCGTTGGGATGGAGCTAAATGGATGCAACCTTAGGTGGGGATAGATAGTTCTTAGTGCTTGGTCCCTTATTATGATCACATAAATTTATATTTATATGTTTCCCTCGCTTGAGTTACGTAATTAACCTCAAAAAGGCTGACTACCTGAAAATCAGATGCTCAAATGACTAGAAATGATCTAAAAAATGTGAGTAAAGTACAAAGAGGACAGGGTGCCCATAGGGGATGAGGGCTCCTAGCATTGGCATCTTGGTTGGGTGGTGGTGTCCAAGATGGTAAATGCTGAAGTATGAAAAGGTAGATTGAGAAAGCAGAAGTGTAAGACCAAGAGAAATGATAGAAAGGAAAGAAAGGTGGCCAAAGACATGGGTTAATTAGTACCATTCTTACTTAGGAATCATATAAATAGTAGTATGTAATCATGACTAGATATTTATCCAAAGTTCATGATTTTTTGTCTACAATAGTAAACAAGATCATAAAGAAAACATGAGAATATAACATATCAAATCATTAAAAAATCATGATAATAGAGCACACAAAAGAATAAATTATATAGAAACATGAATCATACAAAATAAAATAGCATACATAATATCATGATGCACACATAAGCATATATAATATAGAATTTTAGAGAATACAAAAGCATATAATGTATGAAATTATTAACCATGTAAAATAATTAAGCATACAAAATCATAGAGAATGCAAAATCATGAAGCTTAGAGTAGAAAAAATCATAAAGCATACATAATAATAAAACATATAGAAGAATCGATCTCATATATGCATGAAACATAAATCATAACAAAGCATAAAAAATACAATAGTCAATAATAAAAGCCCAAATTTTGTAACAGTCAACTAGTCTAATAGGATGTAGAAAGAAAATAATAATAGTAAATGATAAACTTAATTTATCATAGATCATTACACACACAGACACATATTAAATGAAACAGGGAGGTAGCCTGTGAAAATTTATAAATGTAAAATGAACATATTACAATCAGCGTACAAAGAAATAAAATGTTGTAATATCTATAGATATTACACAGTACTTCCCAAAATAGTATTTTTTGTACAGGAACAACAATATATCAACAAATTAATAAATATGAAATGTATATAGTAAAATAACTAATATATTGGTTATAAAAACATAACTATATATCAATTAAATAATAACTAATTACCCCAGTAAACTACTAATGACCTAAGGTAAAATGTCTAGTTACCACAGTAACAAACTAGTACATATAGTAAAAAGTAAATATAATGCATATCTAACCTAGTAAACTAATTTTTACCTAAAATTCTCCCCTTAATTTTGCATTGCCTCAAGATATTAGGAGAGGAACTCTCTAAAAAATTCTAATTTGTCACGTGTAAGTGACTTCATGAAGATAAATGCTCGTAATTCAACTATTGGGAAAAATTGAATTTATATATTGTGTTTTAAGATATGCTCGCATATGAAATGAACTTATACCTCAATATGATTGGTTCTCTCATGAAAAACTAGATTGATAACAAGTTTATGAAAACCCTTATTGTTATCATACAAGGTGGTGGATTTCTCTTGTGAAACTCCAAGTACCTCAAGTATACGATGTAGCCATATCACTTCGCAGAAAGCTCCACCTACAACACTATATTCGGCCTCTGTAGAAGAGTGAAAAACAAATTTTTTATTTATTTATTCTCCATGATATCGGTTTAGATCCCAAAAATTATGCAAATACAAAAGTGGATTGCATGTCAATTATATTACCTACATGATCTTAATCTAAATATCTAGTCAGGAAGAACTGATTATTTTTTTGTACTCTAGACCAAGATTCATAATACCCTTGAGATATATCAAGATCCACCTTGGTACTTTCCAATGACAAACTTTGGGTTCCTGCATGAACATGGAAAGATAACTAACTACAAAGATGATATCTCATCTAGTATATCTTTGGTAAATGAGACTCCAAATAAATTATCGATAAAGAGTTACATTTACCAAGGGATATGGATTTGAATGAGATAACTATAGTTTGGTCTCCATGGGTGTAGCAATAGGTGTACAATCGATCATCCTGAACTTCTTAAGCATTGTATTTTTATGCTTAAACTAAGTAACAAATATTTCATTCTTCTTTTGTCATAATTCCAATCCAAGACAGTAGTGCATGACCCCAATATTTATCATAATGAACGATTGATTAAGAACTATCTTTCTTGCATCGATCGTCTTTACTGTGTTGTCAGTGATGACTAGATTCTTGACATATATAAAAAGTATCATAATATATCCTCCTTAACTTTTGAGGTAGACATTAGGATCATATGGATTTTTAACAAATCCATGTTGAACAAATTTTCATCAATCTTGATATATCATGCCTAGCGTGCCTATTTAAGGCCATAGAGATATTTTTTGAGTCTACATACCTTTGTTTCTTCACCAGATATGACAAAAATCTCAAGTTGATTCATGTATACTTCCTCGTGTAGATATTTGTTCGGAAAGGAAATTTTTTATGTCCATTTGATGGAATTTCAAACCAAACTATGTAGCTAGAGAAAATATCATCGTAATTATTTTGATATTAGCTATTGGAGGAAATGTCTCTTCATATTCTATGCCTTCCTTTTGTACATACCCCTTTGCTATCAGTCTCTCTTTGTACTTTTCAATAGTCCCATCTATTTTTTAATTTGTTTCAAATATCCATTTGAAACCAATGAGTTTCTTCCCTAGTGGAATATTGACAAGCTATCAGGTGTTTTTTTTCATCACTGAATGATACTCAACATTTATGGCATCTTTCTATTATTTCAACCTTATGGCTTCCTAGACACAAGATGACTCAACAGATTCAACAACTATACTCATCAAAGAAAAATTTATTTGTTCTCATGTTTTACTGTGAGTTCATGTTCTAGTGGTGGATGTATTTGGTGGAACATCCAATTTTGCAACTCGAATCATATGTATATACCAATTGAGCATGCATTGTACTATTCCCATTGGTCATGGTCTTCTCTGATCATGACCATCATCCCCATAATAATTTCCATCATCAATTGGAACATCCACTTTTGTCTTTGCAATAGGTGAACTATCTACATCATGTGAGTTTGGAGAAGAAGTATCATCTTCCTTCTTCTCAAAGAACTCAACATCTCTACTGGTGTAGACTTTCCTGGTATTTAGATCCAACAATATGTACCCAATATCCTCTTCATTGTAACCAATGAACATGATTTTCTGAGATTTCATATCTAACTTATTTATGTTCTTCTTGGGTATGTGCATGTTGTATTTACACCCAAATACTCTGAGGTGTGCAATAGATGGCTTCCAAGTCGATCATGTTTCATGTGGTGTTACTACATCAAGAGTAAATGTGGGCACTCTATTCAACAAATGTATTTTTGTCTTCACTTATTTGGCTCAGATTGTCCTCCCTAGTCCATAATCATTTACCATACAACACACCATCTCAAAGATATTACAATTCCTTTTCTCAACAACACCATTTTGTTGCGATGTGTGTGGAGGAGGCATTTGTTAATGACTAATGAGAACTTGCAAGTAGGATTTGAACTCATTATTGGTGAATTTACCCCTTGATCTAAGTTGAGAGATTTGATATGTTAACCAGTCTCATTCTCTACAACCACTTTGGAATTTTTTTAAGTTCTCATAAGCATCACTTTTGTTACGAAGACAAAAAATCCACATTTTACTTAAATAATCATAAACAAAAATCATGAAATACTGACATCAAGAATGGCTAGGTTACATCAGATTACAAAGAACAATATGAACCAAAACAAGCTTACATGGATCTCGCTAAGTACTTTTCTGGAATGAAGCTCTTTTTTGTTTTCCTACTAGGAAATTACGACACTTTTCTATATCCTTTTTGAGAGATGGAAATCCTCTCATGATATTTTACTAACAAAGTGTATTGAGATATTTGAAAGTGATGTGGAAAATTCTCCAATGTCACAAATTTATAAAGAAATAATTCTTAGCCACTAGATCATGATCATCCCTATGGATAAAATCAACCTGGAACATATGTTCCACATTTGAGGATTTTGCAAGAATTTTTTATCCTCTATAATTTTCTTGAATCAAACACACTTTCTTACCGGATTGACTATCAAAATAAATCTTCAGATTATGATCTAGAAGTTGACTAGATGATAGTAAATTCTTAATTAAGCTAGGAACATATAATACATCTGATATTCTACAATTCCATGAACCAAGAGGTATAGAAATGTTCCCAATACATTTTACTGTGTAATAGGAATCATAACCTAATGAAACATGATTTTTTGAATTTATGTCCCTCATGGTGACAGGGAAAATTTTAGTGGCAAATTTTTGTAAACTTGTGAAAATCGAGGATTATGGAAATTCAAAATGGTAAATATTATGTTGTTCAGAGCCAAATTATTCACCGAAAAATTTGGCCGACATGTCCCTTATTCTATTCCTTTCAAAATAGGTTTTACACATATATAAGAGGTTATGAATGTAATTCGCCACCATTTTGATTCATATCATGTGCATATTCACCAAAGTAAACATAAGAAAATCCTCATCTACCAACACTGAAGTCTGAAATCTAAGTCATCCAACTGTAAGGCGTCCAACTCTGAGTCATCTAGCCTTGATCTGACATACTCTACAATCTGAAACATCCAACTCTATTCCATCCAACCTGAGCCGTCCAACCCCCTAGCCATCCAACCCCTAGCCATCCAACCCCTAGTCGTCTAACCTATAGTCATCCAACCCTTAGTTTTCTAACCCTTTACCATCCATTCTCAGAGCCTTGGAGCATAAGAGCCACCCGTAAGGCCCTAAGAAGTAAGCAATCATGGATACTAGAAATTAGGGCAAGAAGATTACAAATTCAACAAGTTCAAAAAAGGGTGCTAATATTTTGCTTGGTTATTTTGGAAAATCACAAAAAACGAAGTCAATTTTTGCTTCGACTAAAAATATTGGTATGTGGCAAATGTTATTTACTGGTTATTTTATCTTACAGAATTTAATAATTATGTTTATGATATTGTTCTTGGAACTCTTTAAAATTTGTACTCTGTAAAAATTTAACTGTAGATAAGATTAATACTATATAAGTAACAATTTAATAAAATTATTTGCATACTTTTCATAAATTCCTTCATAGAATAATCAATTTATAGATATTGATGATCCAATATATGTTGAGGAAAACATTATGTCCCTTAATGAAATAGAAGTACAAGAAAAATCATCAAAATCTCAGGATACACCAGCAGAGGAAGCTTCTACTCCAAGGTCTATTTCCAGAAAGAGGAGACATGAGATTCAAAATATTTTTGCTAACCCAGATGCAAAAGTTGAATCCCAAGGAAAAAAAAGAAAATATGTTAGAAGAAAGAAGGAAAACTGGGCAATTGGAAGGAAATTCCAGTTTGAATGACCTGCAAAATATCCTTTTATTGAACCTATGCAAACTAAAAATTTTAATGATGTTCCAACACAATGTCAATGCAAAATATGTGGTTGGAAATAGGGGAAGGATCACACGATGCAGCTCAAACTAGACACAATTGAAAAACATTGTGGGAAAATATACATTTCCCAAAAGCTCAAGGATGGCAGCATAGTCAGAACACATAAATGGACAGATGCAAAAGATTGTCTACATGTCAAATACGCAGAAGAGTATGAAAAGGAACAAAAATGCATCAAATATGTAAATGAAAAAGGTGGGACCATAGTAGAAAAAATTGAGTAAAGCTATGGAGGTAGAAATAAAAGCAAAGGGTATTCAATTTGCAACCGTATTTCATATAATGAAAAGGGGAAGACCGATGTCATATTTCAGAGAAAATAGAATGTTGTATCAAGTTATTGGTTTCAATAATGTTCCCCAATCTCATTGGTTAGATACCAGCAACTGGGAGATTGCAAAATGTCCATCTCTAGTAGAGGAGGATTTGAAACTGTGTTCAAAAGGAAAATTATATTTCCCTTTCTTTAGATGAGGTTACTGCAGTCGATAATACTTCATGGATATGTATTCATGTTTAGACATTTACTAATGAAATGAGGACTCCACGCCTCTTGGAAATTCATAAAATGACAGAGAATTGTAATTCTGAGAATATTTATAAATTGGTGGTATCAAATCTAAAGGATATCACTGGAATTGATGAATTTTCCATTGCAAAAAAATTAGTTTGTGTCAGAACCGATGGTGCAGATGTAATGCAAGGAGCCAGAAATGGTCTGTTTGTTAGACTTTAAACAACTATTGTTGTGTATATGTTTTTGTCCACTGCATGGCTCACAAAATGAATCTCGCCTACAAAATTGTGAGCACATTTGAAAATGTAGCTAAAGTGGAGGAATTGATACGTGATCTCCATGCCTATTATTCTTGCACTCCTAAGAGATTTTTAGAATTTCAAAAAAAATCTATTGGACTAAAAAAGGGAAAAAAAACTTCTCAAATATGTAGATACCAGATGGATATCTATTTACGAACCTACCTATAGAATATATGATGAATATCCTTCACTGACATGATTTATTTTTAAATACCGCAGGGATGTAGATAAAGCTAAAGATCTATTGTGTCATCTAACTGACATATAAACTTTACTCACACTTTGTGTTATTTTTCCCATGTTGAGGGAGCTTTATATTTTAATGAAGCGTGCTCAAGATTGGTCTTTCTACATTACATAATTTATAAGACTCAGAAGATGTGTTTGCTAAAGTCTAGAAAGTTTATATATTTCTTATGGGAGTTTTCAAAGTGTTGTTTTTAAAATCTAGAATGCATTGACAGATTTGAAAAATTCCAGGTGACTCTTAAAGTACAATATAAATGATCATCTATCCATAACACCATATGGAAAAGAGATTCCACTTCATACGTACCAAAAAATAATTGATATGGCTAACGTAGAAATAGAAGAAGTAAAAGTGACACGAAATTTATATGATGCAGTATTAATCGAACCTAGGAATAAGTTGATAAAGATCTTTGAATCGTTAGCTAAAGAGATCCAGGAAAGATTCAAAAATGATAAAATACTTGAAGAATTGGGAGTTGTAAATCTGCAGTTCTAGAATTTGTCTGGCAACAAACCTTATACATATATCAGTACTTTATTTGTCAAAAATATGGGTGATCTTACTGATCATTTCTGTAAGACTAGAGATAAATGGAGTTTCTGTAGAAAGAATTTTGGAAATAAAACTACTTAGTTCACAGTCAATGGATTTTTCTAATACAATGATATGACAAGTTCAGATTCTACAATACCCATAGGATTACAGTGTCATGAAAAGGATTTAGAAGGATATCTGTTCTAGTAGTATTCTAAGTGAAGATTTGAGTGAGTATATTAAGTTTTATGAGCTCTATCAAACAATGATTCTCGGTTCTGTGGAAGATGAGAGGGTTTTCAGTGCTCTATCCTTTTTAAAGTCAAAATTTTGAAACACATTGGATAGGAATCTAGAAATTTGTCTCAGATTGTATGTATCGAGTTACTCAGTGGAGTCTTTTCCTTATGATAGATCACTGGCATTGTGGAATTCACTAGTAGACAGAAGAGGAGTAAGTAATATTCTTCCTAACCCATGGGATTGAGACACATCCAAAAATCATGTTGCAGTTGATTTCCAAGACAAATGAAAGTGTTGCTCCACGACTACTCGAATTCACATAGATTTCATTTCTTCTATACATTATTGAGACTACTTATGTAATTCATTCAGTGATTACAACTTTCGATAAATGCAATATTATATTTGTCATTATTTGATCCTTCGCCATTGCAACAATGTCATTATCTATTTCAATTATGCCATTTGTTTTTTTATGTTTGGTTTTCAAATTCAAACTGAAATAAGGAAACATTCATCTTTTATATCTGTTAATTTATTTATTTTACGTCTGCAACAATTCAGAAACGTAAAGAACCAAAATAGTGTAAATTTAAGCAACATTTACGTAAACAATAGAAAAGAAACATAGTTTGTATTAATATATAGTAGCATTATACAATTCTAACTTCCAAAGTTCTTTTGAAATTGATTTCTCATGTGGCGAATTAATTTATGAAAAGTTACAAATTCATAAAGTATTGTCGGCTAATACAATTCAAAAAGGGTGTTGTTATAACATCTTAAAGCTTCCGGACAAGTTCTGTCATAAAAGGACACATTACAAGGTCATCCTCTTTTCTGCCTATGATTCAAAATCATATTTTTCCTTACATATGCCACATGGAATAAAAACTAAAAAATGGTTGACCACTATCTTTTAATTCCTACGCCACTGTCGAAATTGTGACAACACACTTGTCACATTGTGAACTTTACTAACTTATCAAATTTTATGATGTAGGTGAAGGTTTTTCTTTTTCGTGTGTAAGAGATGGAGGAATAAATCTTGATGCCTGAAGATCTCCTGCTACAGTGTTAATATTTTCTAGTATATTCAGCTCCTCCCTCACATCATCTCCTGCAGACAAAATTGTTGCATCTGCATCTATATTTTCCTTTAGTAAGACTTCTAGATCCATCTTAAGCTCCTTTATTATCCTTCTCAATGTATTATTTTGTTTATTAATAACAATGAGTTTTTCCTTCAACTGTATAAAAGAATTCAAGCTTTTGTGGGCATTCTTCAAATGTGCTTCAAAAATAGCTATTTCTTTAAATTTTCATTATTTTCCTGCAAAATATAAATATTAAATTTTTAGTCTATTAGATAATATGAAAAAATATATTGCAGTGGTTATAATATCAGATAATTTTTATTTTTTCATGTAAAATTAAATTCCCACTCACAACAACTTTCTCTTTTTCTACATTTTCTATTAAAACATTAGTCTTGTCTTTAGACCATTTGTTGTAGTAAGCATGTGCTTCAGCATTGAGATTCTCCAACCTGTTTAGCATTATGTCTACAATTTCATCATTGTAATCATTACTTATGAAATTGTCCCTGATTGAGCTTTGTTTAACAAAACATCCTACCATGCTAGTTGGCTCTCTACGGCAGTGAACAATGAATGCCTTTGAGCATGCTTATGGTATCTAGTATTTATTTCTTTGATCGAAATTTTTGCTCTCCTCTCCCAAGACCGCACCAAATCCACATCAGAAATTACAACCTCTTGAATTGTTGTCCCCATGCTATCTGATATCATATTTTCTACTATAAAATGTTTTTTTCATAATTTGTTTGTGGAGCAGCCCTTGGGGGAGGAGGAGAGTCACTTCCCTGTATTCCATGCACATTTTGTTGTTGAGGAAAAGTAGATTGAATCATGTCATGGGTGTCAAAAAATTTACTCTTATCTGCATCCCCACTATTGAAGCCTAAATACTCCTCATCAAGGGTGATGTTGTTGAAAATTTGTGTGGTTGTTACACTTAAAACACCACCTAGTGACAACCCAGGAAATTCGGTTGTAGCATGATGAACTATTCCTGCTGACTCTGCAGGAATCCTAATATTCTTTCCTAAAGTCCTCCTTTGTGTTTGTACTTGACATGTTGGAGGAATTGGTGGCCTCCTTATAAGCGGAAAATGACATAAAGCCATATTACCTACATGAAGCAAATAACAAATTGTTAAAATATAATGGTTGGGCTTTGTAAATGCTAAAAAATTGTAAGGAAACAAAACATGCAAATCAAACTACCATACAATATACCTTGTATAGACAGAGACACAATCGTGAAAATTTGATCTCCACACCTAGAATGAGTTTGATCTTCATCATACATCTTAGTAGTTTATGAATACAATACATGTAGAAAAGATCAGTAGAAATATTAGAATACATAATCCATAGTAATTGTTTGAATTTGTAATTTATATATAAATATAACTTCATTATTCATACCTGTAGTTAAATGTGATGGTAAGCGTGTTGTGCATATCGACCCCCTAGGTCACTTTTGATGAGGTCTTACTGGTGTTGATTCTGTTGAATCCATGTCAGAATCAGCAGAGACCTCTAGAGGGGATTTACCTCTAGCAATTACCTCCTTATGAGATGCTTCAAGTATAATTTTTCTCTGTAAAATTAAATCATAGAATTATTATTTTATTTAAAATAATCAAATTTAAATCGTTATAAAAAGTAAATAGTAAAAGTATTGTTACCTGTTGTTCTTCGAGACTATGACCAATCATCTTATCATTAATTGCAGTAGGAATCTTATGTTGCGTCAATTCGTAGTATGCTTCATTATAGAAAGCAAGAATAAAATTGCATCAAGAAAATAAAATCCTTGATTTATCAGTTTGATTGGATTTGCAAGCATGGGAGATATATGATTCTATTCTGTTGGATAAATAACTGCACCAATCGAATTGTTGACCTACTAGTGTCCGTAATAAATACTGAACTGAGCAATGGGGAATTTCTACACATCTACCCTATAATACAATCATGGCCTAAAAAAGTGAAGCAACTGTAATAAAAAATTTGTTTGTAATACCTTGTAGAAGAAGGCCTCTTGATGAACGATTAAGAGGAGCTGCAATTACAGAAAGGAAATGTTAGATCCTGTGTGTGGTCGAGTAATGTTAAGAAAAAAATCATTTGAAAATAATAAACTCACCCTCAACCTGTACATTGTAATGAGACTCCAAAAACTTTTTGTCTTCTTCTGTAAGGACAACCTTTTTAGTAACAAGCAGCTTATTTTTGAAAGGTAAACATGTTAACTGATGCACATCCTCAGGGTCGATAGAAAAATAAATTTGACGGTGTTTTGGATGCATGAAAATAATGGAAAATTTTCCATCATTGTCATTTTAAGAGGCAAGTACATAATCAAGGACTGATGTATCAGTGTCGAATTGGGGCATGTTCACAGGCCCAGAAAATTCTGATTTTTTGAGCCAATCCTTTGGGCGTCTTTTGCTTTTAGTAGAGCTAAAATATTTGGGCACATGAGGTTTTTGTATTGAAATTTGGGTGTAGGAACAGATGTGGTACTGGAAATTTCTGAAATTAGGGAGAAGTGAAATTTGGGTGTAAAATTGGAGAGCTCAAAGCACTGGAAATTTATGGATAAAAGTGAAAAAATGAACCTTGAAACGGTATTTATATGGCCCAGGGGTATCATTAATGAATATTAAATACATTGGTAACAATGCCCAACCCACGCCGTCCAACCCCTCATTCATCCAAGCCACCCGTCCAACCCTTGTTCCTCTAACTCCTCACACATCCAACCCACCCGACCAACCATTGTCCGTCTATCTCCTTCTCGTCTATCCCCTTCCCGTCCAACCCACCCGTCCAACCATTGCCCGCCCAACCCCTTCCTATCCAACCCATTCCCATCCAACCCACCCATCCAACCCCAGTCCAACCTACTTGGCCAAAATTGCAAAAAACGAGGGAACAATGCTCTGTGAAATTGCCTTTGCCACGAAACATTTTTTCAGATATTTGCCAACGATTCGAAAGTTGATTTATGATATTCGCCAACGATTCAAAAGTAATTTTTCATAGGGGTCTTCTTAAAATGAACCTTGCATGGTGGTAAACCAATCTCTATGCATGGTCATGTGTCGAGTGGATCCTAAATAAATGTAATAAACAATCCTAGATGATGTGAATGGTTCACTAGAATTATAATTGTACAATAATTCCTCATCATTTGAATGATATTATTTCAACTACATTTCCTTTTTGATGTTGTTTATTTCACTAGTTCCCCTGATTTTTCCCATGTTTGTAGTGTGACTATTCCTACTGAGATTGCTGATTTTGAGGCCCTGAACTAATCAATTAAACTTTCTTGTATCTGTTATACCAGCAATATTTTAACTCATGTTCTCATTTGCAAATATGACATTTATTCTTTTTATTGTCCCCCTTGCTGATGTTATTTTCGAGACTTTTGGGAATATTTCTCTTTTCCCATACCTTTCTAATGAGAAGATAGTACCTGATCTTCTTCTTCATCTTTGTTCTACAATGTTTCTTCTTATTGCAATAAATTCACTATCTTGTCAAAATTGGTTGTCTTATCTAAATATTTTATCGTCACACAAAAATGTGGTAAGATGGAGGAAGTGCTCTTAGAAAAATGAGTAGGAGAGTTGTATCTGTAACCTTCTCTCCCAAGGATAGAAGTGAATCCCTCAATGTTGCAAATCTTGTCTCGTTCGATATGAATTTGAGTTTCATTAATATAGTCTTCTTGTTTATGTCCTCGTATACAGTGCTCCAATTTTTTAATTGCTTCTTTAGATATTTTGGCATCTTGAATATGGGTTGCATGGAATAGTACACTGTAAAAAATATTATCAACTCAGCGTTCTGATTGTCCCTATCAAACTATCATTGTTGTGTTCCATCATCTTTTGATATAGTTATGGAACCATTCACAACTTTCCAAATTTCTTAAAACTCAATTTGAGTTCAAATTTTTGTCTTCCACATGGCATAATTGTCACCACAGAGGAGCTTCGAGTCAAAAAAGAAAAATTTCAGAGAATTATTTTCCATATTGGGTGGTGTTAGTATCCAAATTGATTCTCCCTCAAATTCTAAGCAACATCACTAGTCTGACATGAAGCTTAGAGATAGATTAGATCATGGTGAGTCATTTTGTAGCTAGGGATGAGATCTAACTAGCCCTCTATCACTCAAATGTGGAGAAATGGATAGCACCCTCAAGAGGATTTGATCTATCCTCACTATTTTAGGTTGTGCCTTTCAACCAGGGTAAGAGGACCCCTTTTATAGCCTGTTATTTATGGAGGAGATGGAGATATCATTCTTAATGAAGATGTTAGGGAGACCTTGGAGAAAATATGATCAATGCAACAAAACCTAACTCTCACGAGTTGACACTCTAGATAGTGGATATATTTTCTGGGAAAGGTTCAGGCTACTAAAGACATTTGAAATCCTAATTGTTTTTTCATGCTTTGGTAATGGAAACTATGCATTTGTGAACACACAAGAAAAACAGGGGTAGTATGGGTAAGATTAGTTTTTTTTAAATAAAATTTTGGTGGGAGGTGAGGCAGGATGAACTTGGGTCACCAAATCCTTGAGAAATATTACAAAATGGTAGGTTAGATCAATAGAATGCCACAGGACAGCTAAAATGTTTCTTTAACTAGAATATGTTCTTCAATGGAGGCCCAGATCAGCACTTTTTCACACAACCTATGAGATTCTAACATGAAGACTCAAGTTAGAGATCCCAACAAAGCATTAAAATATTATCCAAATCACACCTAAGGTACACCCAAAGTCTTATAGACAATCTCTGTCAAACAGATGAAATAAAAATGAGTTTAAATCATTTATTTCACTTCTAGGTGAAAGCTCTCCTGAGATATGAAATTGCATATGCCACTAAACTATCACAAGGATTGAGACATGTGTGATTGAATCAGATTTTAATACAAGATTGCAACATAAACAAGAGAAATTACCCATATACATTCAGAGATGAAATAGACACATTTTTCTCAAGACAACAAAATAGCTCATATTTGATCAAATTTATCAGCAAGGGAAATTTTCTAGAACAATCTCAAAGATTTTCAATGGCTGTACACTTGTAACCACCTTGACATGATCAGATTTGATACAAAAAGAGATATACAAGCTTCTCAAAATGCTTCTAAAAAAAGATGGTATCTATCAAGATTTCTATTAGAAAAATCAGTCCCGACCCCTAACACTCCTACAATTTTCATGAAAAGTTTGTGCCATTTATAATATTTACAATAGAGCCCCTTTCCCCCCCAAAAATCTAAAAATTGAGTGCTACCAGTGCTTGCCATGATCACGATCGTGATTTCCAGAATCAGATCTGCAAAAAGTCACCAACTGCTCAGGGGGAAGATCTCTTCGAATATCTCCCGCATTCAACTCCTTCCTCTGGTAGATTACTCTTTCTTCAATTCACCAACCACTTCCGTCCCTAATCTTTCAAATCTAGCTTCTTGCGTGCTTGGGAGAAGAAAAATGGAAAATCCAATTCGAGCTCGATAGTCAGACCATTTTAATGGTAAAAGATGTCTCCAGATCTTCCCCACCAAACTCAGATATCAAAATTAATTCCCCTCTCTACTTGGCGTGTAGGAAATACCAAAAAACCATGAAGACTCGCACTTCCAGGCGTGTTTCAGTAAAATGGGGGCAAAATCAAATTCAGACTCACAGCTGTCGTTGATCTTCACTTTGGATTTGGTTCGTCCACGTGGAAGATTCAAATTTTAAAAATAGACCCAGGGGTTCCCTCTGACTTGTTACAAATTTTGGAAAAATGGAAAAATTTCACATTTTGTTCCGCACCTCCGCCTTTGAGAAATGATTCTAACACATGTCCCAAGGTGGGTCCCAAAAGAACTATGACCAAATTCTGCTATTTCACCTCCTTTTTGGAAAAGGAAAAAATTTCAAAGTTTTCCCCACATCTCCTCCCTTGAGAGATGCTTCTGACACATGTCCCAATGTGGTTCCCAGTGGAACCATGCTTCCTCTTTCACTTTTAACTCTTTTCTCCTAAAAGGATAATTTTCTAAATTTCCCCCAAGGGTCCGCACCTTTTCCGTTGACTAGAGCATTCTTTGACCTCTCCTCCATCGGGCTTATGGGCCATTTTGATGTTTTAATATTTTGAATACTATGGGCGAAAAAAGCAAGTTACCCCCTGATGGTCTGCCTCCCCACCCTTTTGACTTGAAACAAACTTTGAATGATCTTTTATCGGGTTTGCGGGTCATTTTTGATATCTTAACCCTTTTGGGAATAATAGGTAAAATTTATAAACTACCCCCAATGGTCCGCTTCCCCGCCCCCTTTGATTTTTCAAATTGCCACATGTCACAATGGTGCATCTTGAGATGGTCCCAAAAAGTTGAGACCTTGAATGAGTGCGGGCTCACCATGTGCCCTAGCCTGACAAAATTTGTTTGAAGGCTTAAAGCTCAGCAAAAGGTGCCAAGTGTCAGGGTTCGAGGCCATCTCCGCTTGGTCATTGAAAAGTCTAAGAAAAATGCAAAGTGAGCAGAGGCCTCCAAGTGTCCTCTTGGTGCTTCTTCAAAATGGTGCCCAAGATTAAGACTCTAAACGAGCACAGGCTCACCACATGTCCCTGTTTCCGCCAAACTGTTTTAGCTACACAAAAAATTGTCTAAGTCCGGGAAAAGAAGTGGAAATCTCCATGTGTCCTCCCGACGTTGCTCCAAGGCCAAACCAAAAATTAGATCTTCAAATGAGTGTCATTCCTCCACGTGGACAAATCTTTAAGTTGAGGCTTTTCATAGAATTTTTGAAGTACCTAGTCGAGCTGCGTCCAACCAAAAGAGGCCACATTTCCTATTGGAGTGAAGATGTAAATTTGACCGAGAGAAATGCCAAACAAACCATAAAATACAAAAAAATTACCATTTGAGCCCGGAAATGAAATTTTCTCCAAGGACAAAGAATTTAGAAATGTTACAAGGATCAAATACGTTCCTCAGAGATACATTTATTCACTTTTCTTCAAGTAGTTAGGGTAGAAATGATAAGGATGACAAATCTCGACTGTAGAGAATGGGAATAATGGGATAACCTGAGTTTTAGATGAACAAAGAATAGGAGACCCAAATTATAGACTTTTTTCAAAGGAACAAATAAACAAGGAAACAAACATGGACCCATACGTGATCTTCAACCCAGGAACTGGTTGAAAATGGAAACAGAGACTAACCAGGCACAACACGGAGAAGTAGAAAATGACAGAGGCCGTAAATCGATGGATTTTCAAAGGAAAAATGGGGCAAGACTATTTTTAGCACAACATCGACTCTGACTCGGGGGTGGGCACTCCAAGTGAGTGCCATAAGAACAAAGTTAAACCAAGTGCCAAAAATATCCATTGGGAAATGAAGTCAGATTACAGAGAAGAGAAACAAAGCCATCTCTCAAAAATGAATAGAGAAACCAACAAAAACAAGTCACCAAGGACTAGAATGAGGAAAAAACACGAGAGATAGAAAAACAAAGTAACAAACTATACACTATACAGATGATGTTCACCTTGATTCAAAGAAAACAATTAAGGAAAATTCTCAAGTGCTTTCCATCCTAGATATGACCATGCTAAGAAATCTTGATACGTCTTCATCAACTAGAAATATACTTCGTTTTCTTCTTTGTTTAGTTTGTAAATCATCCATTTTCTCTTAAGCTCCTCCATTGTGTTTAAGTCAAATTCTTTAACATTTTTCAAGGCTGAATCATAGACCAAATTTCAAGAAAAAATAGCATACTTAGGAGCTTTGTTTTCAACACTTTAATACTCCCTGAAATCCACAAAACTCACAAGATTGCTAAGATCAGCATATGCTTGCAAAACTTCATAAAATGCATTGCTTGGGTCTTCAATCAAGTACAACATCTTCTTCTCTCCATATAATTTCAGCAAGTTTCCTTCAATGGGGATAGTGGCATAAGACATTTCCATTTGCACACTACCACCAACACTTGCTACCCATTTTCTTGACAACACCATCCCCCACTTGGCAGGGCAGTTAACAATCACTACATCAAGTTTCAAGTTCCTTCCAAGGTAAGATGCAAGTTACACAACCAGATAATTGACACATCCCACCACTTGCACCTCTCTATATTCCATGGCAATTCACTTCCCATATGCATTTTTTACTTTGATACCTAATTCATTCATGACCTCAAGAGGCATGACATTACATGAAGCTCCAGAATCAAACATACAATTACACAAAAATATATCCTTAATGATCAAAGTGGTGAAGAATGGATCCACATTCAATTGAGATTCCACCAAGGATGTCCCCAAATAAACCTCAGGTGGTTCACCTAGTTCCTCAAACACTTGTGGTGTCTCTAAATCTTCAATGACTGGAGGATTCTCCACAATGTTTACATTTCTTCCTAGGGCATTCTTCTCTTCATTTAATCCTAAGCATTCAAATGCCCTTTTCTTGTGCTTAGGGATCCTAAGCAACTCAAAAATTGGAACAAAGAATTTTATTTGGCTCAAAACTTGGGCAATATCATACGGGACAGACTTTGGCAAGGCAGCATTGGAAGGAAAGTTGACACACTCATTAGGTGGTACAGGATTTTTGACAGCTTGGGCATGAGGGGGGATGATTTTCTTTTAAAACAGTAGGGCTTTTAGTAGATGCATCTTTCTTAGGAGCTTCCTTAGGAATGTTTGAAAGTAAGAGAGATTTTGGCTTGGCTTGAGGCCATGTCCCTTTGGCAACCCTACTACTTGTGTTGTACTCCTTTTCTTGAGCCACAACAGCATTCATCAATAGTTTCCTATCATCCTCAAATGGGATTCCCCCATCATACTTCTTTATCATTAAAGCCCTTAAATATTCAAAGTCATTATTGAGAAATTCAAAATCTTGTACATTATCTACTTCTAAATTATGAAAAGGAGTAAGAAGTGGTACCCTCTGAATGCAATCCCAAAAAGTGGCAGCAGTCTAGCCACTTATCACCTCAGTTGAAGTTACCCCTGATTGTGATCTCATGGAACAACCCATCATGCAGAAATCATCATCATTGTCATCATTTGTTTCTTCTTCTTATTTCTGATCTTCTTCACAAGGAGCATGAGGCATGAAACATTTATTACACCAATAAATGACATCTATCTCCTCCACAACAGCAACTCTAGTAGCCAAAGGATCAGGCACCATTCTATTTTCCCTACCTTGGGGCTGCCTTTTTCCAAATCCAACAGCTCCCTTTCCTCTGTCATCAAATCTTTAGTGATTTATAAACATGTCTTGGCTTTGTTGATTTTTTTAACCTTGTGAGCTCTGTCCAATTCCCTTCTCAGCCCGAGCTAGTTTGTAGGAAATTTCTTTGACATCCCCTGCCAAAGTCTTCACAACTTCTTCCAAATCAGCAACCTTACTTGTTTGAGGCTTTTCTGGGTTAACCAACTTTACACCCTCCCTTTTTGAAGGATTTCCAATTGCCTTGATGTTGTTCTCTATTTGCAGAGCCATGGTGAAGGCCTCCCTCAAATTTGTGGGGTTCTTATCCCTTAAGTAATATGCAACCTTTTTATCAAATGCATCAGAATATTTGATCAAACATGACTCATCACATGGCCTTGTCGTAACAGGAAATCTTCTCAAGGTATTGTTGAACCTTGTGTTGAAATCATGTACTGACTCATTAGGATTCTTCTTGATGTTTTCAAATTTTGATAAAAGAAACATAGGGTCATTTCTATCACCATACTACAATCTAAATGCATTGTTCATCTCAGTCCAAGAATCAATAGAGTTATGTGGAAAAGCTTTGTACCAGTCCTTGGCATCTTATTCCAAGGTATGGATAAATAACTTGATATATACATCTTCATGTTCAATCTCAAAGTCTTCCATCATATTGATAAAAAGCTTTAAATTTTGATCACCATTTATGGTATTATTTCCCTGGAATTTTGGTAATTTGTTCCTTACATCTTAAGGTATTGCATTTGGATAACCAACCATCCCCACAAAATTTATAGGTCCAAAGGTGTTTACAACAAATGGAGGTTTGGGTGGGGGATGATCCATATTGATTCGACGAGGTGACCCTGAAGGGGTGATAAATTGACAAGAGGCAGAGGGTCTTTTGTACACAGGAGTATAAATTTCAAAATGGATATCCCCCAAAGGCCTTGTCTCTTGAAAATCCCTATCAACCTCATAAAAGACAGGTACAGAATATGAAGCAAACCTTTCAAAATCAAATGAAGGCCCTTCTCTAGCTGGAGAATTCAATTCCACAAAGAGGCTACCTGATTCAGAATCACTTGAATGGCAGTCCTCAATGATAGGTCAGTCACTTTCATCAATGGAGATCCCCCTTCTTGTCTGTTGATCTCCCACAACTCTCCAGGCTTTTCTTCCTTTTGATTTTGCTTTTCCTATCTCTAGAAACAATGTCCTAGCAAGATCCCTAACAAAGAAAGATCTTCTTCCTTCCAGCTTTGCAAAGATTGGTAACAAATCTCACTTGATAGAGGTTAAGACACTGGTACTTATTAAAAATTAAATCAACAGAGAGTCGCCACTAAGGATTTCCCCCTTAGTTGTGAAAATGCACTAAATATGATCTGTCAAATGTCTGTCAACACTAGAAACTAGAAATGAAAAGACTCTAACTTTTTTTACCCAGATTTATCAAATGAAAGCTAGTGCACTAGGTGTGAAAATAGAAAGAATTACACACAGCACTTGGAGCATACAAGAATTGTTTTACCAGGGCTTGAATGTGAGTTGTAAATACTATGTCCCCGGCAACGGTGCCATAAGCATGTTGACGAGCCAAATAGATATGAACTAGCAATAAATCAACAAATCAATCTTGGCAACACAAAATTAGTTCTAGAGACAAAAATTTGGATCCCCAGAAATAGTGCCACTTAGGTGTTGGTATCCAAACTGATTCTCCCTCAAAGTCTAAGTAGCATCACTAGTCTGACAGGAAGCTTAGAGAAAAATTAGATCATGGTGAGTCATTTTTTAGCCAAGGATGAGATCTAGCTAGCCCTCTGTCACTCAAATATGGAGAAATGGATAGCACCCTCAAGAGGATTTAATCTATCCTCGCTATTTTAGGTTGTTCCTTTCAACCAGCGTAAGAGGAACCCTTTTGTAACCTGTTGTTTATCGAGGAGATGGAGATATCCTTCCTAATGAAGATGTTAGGGAGACCTTGGAGAAAATATGATCAACGCAACAAAACCTAACTCTGACGAGTTGTCACTCTAAATAGTGGAGATATTTTCTAGGCAAGGTTCAGGCTACTAAAGACATTTGAAATCCTAATTATTTTTGCATACTTTGGTAATGGAAACTATGCACTTGTGCACACATAGGACAAACATGGGTAGTATGGTAGGATTAGTTTTTTTAAAATAAAATTTTGGTGGGAGGTGAGGCAGGATGAACTTGGTTCACCAAATCCTTGAGAAATATTACAAAATGGTAGGTTAGACCAACAGAATGCCACAAGACAGCTAAAATGTTTCTTTAACAAGAATGTGTGCTTCAATGGAGGCCCTGATCAGCACTTTTTCAACAACCTAGGAGATTCTAACATGAAGGCTTGACTTAGAGAACCCAACAAAGCATCAAAATGTAAGCCAAAACACGCCTAAGGTACACCCAAAGGCTTACAGACAATCTATGTCAAACAGATGAAAGAAAAATGAGTTTAAATCATTTATTTCACTTCCAAGTGAAAGCTCTCCTGAGAGATGAAATTACATATGCCACTAAACTGTCACAAGGATTGAGACCTATGTCATTGAATCAGATTTTAATACAAGATTGCAATAGAAACAAGAGAAACTACCCACATACATTTAGAGATGAAACAAACACATTTTGCTCAAGACAACACATAATAACTCATATTTGATCAAATTTATCAGCAGGGGAAAGTTTCTAGAAAAATATCAGAGCTTTTCAATGGCTGTACACTCACAACCACCTTGACACGATCAGATTTGATGCAAAAATAGATATACAGGCTTCTCAAAATGCTTCTCAAAAAAGATGGGCTCTATCAAGCTTTCTATTAGAAAAATCAGTCCCGACCCCTAACACTCCAACCATTTGCAAGAAAAATTTGTGTCATTTATAACATTTACAACATAGCCCCTTTCCCCCACAAAAATCTAGACATTGAGTGCTACCAGTGCTTGTCATGATCACGATCGTATTTCCATAATCGGATCTACAAAAAGTCACTAGGTGCTCAAGGGGTAGATCTCTTCAAATATATTTTGCTTTCAACTCCTTCCACTGGTAGATTACTCTTTCTTCAATTCGCAAACCACTTCCACCCCTAATCTTTCAAAGTTGGTTCCTTGTGTGCTTGGGAGAAGAAAAAAATATGATTCGAGCTCGATAGTCAAACCATTTTAATGGCAAAAGACGTCTCTAGATATTCCCTACCAAACTAAGATATCGAAATTAATTCCCCTCTTTTCCTGGCATGTAGGAAATACCAAGAAATCATGAAGATTCACACTTCCAACCGTGTTTCAGTAAAATGGGGGGAAAATTAGATTCAAACTCACATCTGTCATTGATCTTCACTTGGAATTTTGGACGTCTATGTGGAAGATTCAAATTTTTAAAATAGACCCGAGGGTTCCCTCTGACATTTTACAACTTTTGGAAAAATGGAAAATTTTCACATTCTGTTCCGCACCTCCGCCTTTGATAAATGAGAATGACACGTGTCCCAAGGTGGGTCCCAAAGGAACTACATCCAAATTCTGCTATTTCACCTCCTTTTTGGAAAAGGAAAAATTTTCCAAGTTTTCCTCGCAACTCCACCCTTTAGAGATGCTTCTAACATGTGTCCCAATGTGAGTCCCAGTGGAACCGCGCTTCCTCTTTCACTTTTAACTATTTTCTCCTAAAAGAGGAATTTTCCAAATTCCGCCCGAGTGTCCACACCTCCACCATTTACTGGAGCATGCTTTGACCTTTCCTCCATCGGACCTGCAGGCCATTTTGATGTTTTAATCTTTTAAATATGAGGTAGAAAAAAATGCAAGTTACCCCTGATGGTCTGCCTCCCCGCCCTTTTGACTTGAAACAAACTTTGACTGATCCTTTTTCAGGGTTGCAGACCATTTTTTATATCTTAACCCTTTTGGGAATAAGAGCCAAAATTTCTAAATTTCCCCCAATGGTCCGCTTCCCCACCCCCTTTGATTTGTCAAACTACCATGCGTCATAATGGCGCATCTTGAGATGGTCACAAAAATTTGAGACCTTGAATGAGCGCGGGCTCGCCATGTGTCCTAGCCCGGAAAATATTGTTTGAAGGCTTGAAGCTCAGCGGAAGGCACTAAGTGTCAGGGTTCGAGGCCATCTCCTCTTGGTCGTTGAAAAGTCCAAGCAAAATGCAAAGTGAGCAAAGGCCTCCAAGTGTCCTCCTGAAACTTCTTCAAAATGGTGCCCAAGATTAAGACTCTAATCGAGCATGGAAATAATAGGAGAACCTGAGTTTTAGATGAATAGAGAATAGGAGACCCAAATTACAGACCTGTTCTAGAGGAACAAATAAACAAGGAGACAAATATGGACCCACACGTGATATTTGACCCAGGAACTGATTAAAAATGGCAACAAAGACTACCCAGGCACAACACGGGGAAGTAGAAAATGATAGAGGCCATAAATCAATTGATTTTCAAAGGCAAAATGGGATGAGACTATTTTTAGCACCAACAGGTGGTAAGACATCTCCTAACTAGATGACTCGTTAGCGTAAAATAATGAAAAAATACACTAAAAATATTTATTTACAATTGATTATGCAAAAAAATTAATGGTGGTATTTTTTTGTTTTGCGAGGCCCTGGTGGCCTCCAAAGCTCATAATGGCTCTCACACTGAAAAACATCAAAAAAAGACTTAAAACAGCTAAAATCGACACTTCTAGATGCCCCTCATCTGGAAAACATTTCTCATAATGACTTTTCTGAACAATTTTGAGAATTTTTAAAGCCAAAAGTAGTGTTTTCCATGCTAAATGTAGCAGAGGTTTATCTATAATTAGTGGCTTTAACAGGGGTTTCAAGCATTAAATATGGCAGTTCCACCAAAAATTCTACCAAATTTTTAACAAAAATTATACAATCGGCTTGGAGGGGTCAAACCTATAACTTTCCCTCTCCCAAAATTCTTCTCTTAACCAAATAAGAGCTCAAATTGCATGCAACAAAATAGGAGAAACTTGTATTTAAACAAAAAATATTTACTAACCTTTACAAGAGGGTGATGTATCACATAGTTAGAGGGCCATGTTTTCATGCAGGAGAGGGGGTGGATTAGGATTTCTCCACCAAAATAGGATTGATCTCCTCCTTTTCCTTAGTGATGTTTATTCACCACTTTTATTTGTTTTGGAAATTAGTTCTCTATTTTTTTTTACAGGTTTTATTTTGAAGGGTCATTTGGAGTAGAAGGGGACATCTACAAGTTCACTTGGCTCATTCCATTATTGGATCGACATAGGTGACATTCACAAATTAATGTTAAAATGTACAACTCACCCTTATATCTCGGTTAGGGAACTCACTAGTCCAATCCAGAGTTTGGTATTGGATGTTTCAAGGCAGGGCCAATATACACAATGTAAGGTAGGGATTATGGCACACCTCAACTGACATGAATCAACATGTGGTATCTCGTTTTGATGGTCCAACTCGGCATCTCGTGGTGTAACAACACTCCCAACTCAACCTTCACTCCAACACTTCCGTTGTTGATCATCTCAGTGTAAGGAACACCCAATTTGGCCAATGTAAATTGCCAACTCGCCTATGAATGTAACCTAGTTTAGTAACCCTTTATTTTTCCCAGGATCTTAATACAAAACTAGGTATGATCAGAGACCCCCAAATTTTATAGGTCATTATTTTAGAAAAAACTAAAGTATCTAGTAAATTTCGTGGAGAAATTCCTAATGGGGAAAATGAAGATTTTTTTAATTTCTGAATGTATAATTTTGTAAACCATATTTCTTTAGAATACAACAAATATTCCTAGTGTAGGAGGCACCAGTGTAAAACAAATTTATTTCCAAACACCTGGAATTAGAAGTAGGGGTTGTAAGGATGCAGGGTGTGTCTAAGAAGTTGCTTGAGGCATCACAAGCTCTCTTGGAATGCAGTAAACTTATGGAAACCCTCTTCAACCTGTTATAGTCCTCTTACAACCTCACTTTATTACACAATATCCTTAAGTACTAACTCTAATACCAAATGTTGAGGAATGGAAAAAAGGGAGGCAACCTATGATAATTTAATTAATGTAAAATGAAAAAATTATAATCAATGTATAGAGAAATTGAATGTTGCAATATTTATATATATTGCACAATACTTCCCAAAATAGTATTTGTTGTAAAAATACAACAATATATGAACAAATAAATAAATATGCAACATACATAATAAAATAACAAATATAATGGTTATAACAACATAACCATATAACAATTATATAATAGCTAATTACACTGGTAAAATACTAATTACCTAAGGTAAACTAACAAGTTACCACAGTATCAAACTATTACCTATGGTAAACAGTAAAAACAATGTATAATTAACCCAGAAAAAAACTTTTTACCTAACATATTGTTGTCATGTAAATTTGTTTCATAAAAATTTCAAACTTTTAAGCATGAAAACTTAACCAAAATTGAAATTTTTTATTTCAAGTCTTCCTAAAACCCTCCTAAAAAATTGTCCGGATCAGTCTACCTGTTATGTCATTCCTATCCTAATCTTACAGGTCCTCATATGTGTCATGCAAACCTTCCCTAAGTGTTTGAAACATTGTGATGAGGTCTCTCAATGCTTTTAGTGAAGCGTTTTTCAGTGGTGAAATCTCTTGTAAGGCTAGAAAGGTTATTTTTTAGATTTTTCTATATAGGTGTGCATACTTCGAGAAAAAATTAAAATACCTAAACCATCTAGGATTTTTTTTGAATAAATTTGAGAGTAATGGAAGTGGTATAGAGAGATTTAGGGAAGTTTTGGAGGTTTAGGAACAAGAACAGTGAAAGTGGGTTTTTCAGGGTTAAGAAGCTTGCAATTAAAAGTGGTATATGGGCTTCATTAGATCATTTTGTGAGCTCTGTAAGGAGTTAGGATTCAAAAAATTAGTAATTGAAAAGATAATTCAATCCTCTACATGATGGAGCTTTCACTTTTGTCACAAGACTCAAGTACTTCTAAGAGTAGCTTAGTTTCAATAGATATACGCTACCATATCAAGAAGAAAGGAGATATTCGAGGGGGTTTTAGGAATAATTTGATCTTGAGACCCATCCCATTATCTTTGGAATTATATTAGGATTCAAGATAATATACAGGTTCATCAAAAAGGTCTTCCTAGAGCTCTAGCAACTTTGTCTTCAAGGTCTCTCTCAAGGTAAGCTTTTAATGCTTCCCCACTTTTCCAAGAGGACACATGTCACCTCCAAGTTGAGGAACATTTTTTCTTGGAGACATAGGGGATAATAAAATTATCCCCATCCCATATTTTCCTTCTGGCTCTCCACATGACCTTGTTAAGCACACCACAAACTCTTTTCACCTCACTCTAACCTCTCCCGTTGTGCAGTCTAGTTGTGCCACTTGTCATCACTAGAACATGGAAAAAAAATTGTCCCTCATATCCCTATCCTAAGGGTACATAGGGGAAAATAAAATTCACCCCACTTTTTCCCCTTCCATGATTCCTCATGTGACCTAGTTCTGGCTCTTTGGTTCTTAAATGTTTTTTTCCTCTCACCTCCTCATCAAATCCCGCAGTGACACTTGTCATGATCACATGAGGGTGCATTATTTTTCCCTCTTGTCCCTTTCCCATAGGGATAGAGAGGATAAGAAAATTTTCTTGTCACTCAAGAAGTTGAAAAATGAAAAATTCACTAGTTTTTGTTCCTTCTACTTCATTCGAATACTAAAATTTGCTACTAGAAGCATAAGAAACATAGAAGAAACTCTACCCACCTCATTTATTCATTAAGAAACCATGGTTTATAATTCAAAACCTTCAAAAAACCTAAAAAAATAAATGAAACTCTGTAAAAATTTCTCCAGGGTTGTCATATGCACCAAAATAAGATAAACTCATATCTTGTAAACCAGTGAATGGATTTTCATATCTATTCTTCAATCCATCCTCCTTAAAGAAGGTTGTAATATTAGAGAAGATGATTTCATGATTTTTTTTTATTCAAAAAAACCCTAGTTTCATGCTCTAGATGATGATTTTTTAGTTTCCAAGCATTCCGGCGGGCAAATTGAGGTGAAATTTTGAGCACGGAGTCCCAAAAAGGAGCCTAATCTATTTACAAAATTTTGATTGCAATCCAAGGTGGATAAGTGTTGTTTCTAAAAATATTAAGTACCTGATGCCCTCACTTATTAAAAATATCAACTTTCCAAAAATAGTAAGTCCCCTGAGTTCATTGCACTCCGAGAACATTGAAGATGATAAAATATGCAATCTTTCCCAAAAAGCAAAAAAAATAAAATAAGTACAAAGAAAAAAGTAACTGCTAAAAATAGATAATTTCCAAAAATCATAAAGCATCATCAAAAAATTTGAATTGAGTATGTTACATGATTGAAAATTTCAAATCTGAGAAAAATAGGTGAAACGTCCCAAAATAGTAGGTCATGGCTCTACTTACTAAAAATAGAAAGTATCCATTATGGATGCAAAAATTTACAGTAGGATTTGTTTTCTTTCATCTCTCTATTTTTGACATATTCACATGGTTGTAAGGTATTTTCATAACCCAAACAAGGAAATTCATCTCTTCACAGGGATTTTGGAGCATCATCCCAAAACATCAAATTTGTGTCCAAGAGCAAGGTAGAGCTTCACAAGGTGCAACAGGTAAAACCTAAGAACATTATGCAGTATGAAGATGATAAAAATTATTCAAGAGATATGTTGATCATAATAACTCATTGCTAATGTTTAATCCATCATCATCTCTCCTTAAAAAGTTGGTTGATTGGAACTAGGTGAGCTGGTTGATTGGATCTTGGCGGGCTAGTTGAGTAATCTCAGTGAGTTGTCCAAGGTGAGTTGGTTGAGTAAAGTTCATAGAAAGGAAATTTCCATTGAAGATATCACATAACCTCACAAGTTAAGGAGTGATACATTGCACCATCTTTCCCTATAGAAACATCCATGTATTTCTTCTCTAATGTCAGATATTCCCCACGATGATCAAGAGTTGATTCCACAATAGGATCCTAAAATTTCTCCTATGAGAAACATCATAACAACCCCCAAAGAACAATTTTCATGGATTCAATAAATTCTTGAGAGTTCCCCAAGGAAAAAACAACATGCTCTCATTCCCAATCTCGAAGCAATTGTAGGAACCCTAAAATCTAAGTGAAGGAATAAGGCCCAGTTAACATCTCACTTCTTTAATGGAACCTTATGTAATCAATATGTTGAATTCGCTAAGACTAGGAATGAAAATCCTATCAAGGAAGTGATTCCATCAGACTATGATTTGATCCACATTTCATTGGGTCAAGTTTCACACAAAGTTGATTCTCATCTATTCAGGGAATCCTCTTCTCACCTCCTTACATGGAATGAAGAATTCAAGAAAAAAATTATGCAATTGGAGACATAGGTAAAGTATTTCAATGCTCACATTCAATATTTCTTAGATCCCAATAAAATATATTCTCTTCCTATAGAAGACATTTTTCTGATTATCAGTGTTGATCCTAAGGTGGTCAAGAAATCACAAGGATACATGATGTAGGGGAAGGATAATGAAGTGGATTTAGAAAATCATTGAGCAAGGTAAGGCATTGTTTCCAAATGTCGTTTCTCTTATAAAGTATGTTCTTGTAACTTTATCAAAAGTAAATAAAGGAAAGGATGAGTTTGTAAAAGAGGTAATTCAATTGGATGAGGTGTTCCCACTGGTATCTAAGATGAGATCCTTTAATTATCATATTATCATGAACAATAGTGTGTTTACATCAGCTAAAAATAACTTGTCTAAAGTCTAGATCCGCATCATGGATACAAGATATGGAATCCTCAAAAAAAGTAATCTCTGAATTGGAATATTATGGACAACATGCTTTCAAGATCTTGAATGAGGTCTATAACTATGTTCAAAAACTTGATTTCCCTCCACTCATTGAGAATTCATCATCAGAATAACTTATTGTTTACTTCCATGAGTTGGTCAAGAAATAGGAAGATGATTTTCTTTCCTTCAATGAAGATAAGTTAGAGTCCCTGACCAATATTAGAAGCTTCGTTTCTATAATTACAAAGGATCATAAAGGATGGCTCAATCAATGCAATAAGATCAATTATGTTTTTGAGGAATGGACCAAGGTATTCCTGTTGGGCCAAATGTAAATGAAAACTGCTGTAGAAGACATGCTTGCAAGATCCTCTTTTCTCAACATAGCGGTGTATAAGAATAACTACCGACTTGTTTATATAAGAGTTAAGTTGTGCTGGCCTCCTGTCACAATGTATCACAAGTTGAGGTGGGCCACGGCCAGTGTAATGTCCCTCTTTTCGAATAGATCTTAATGAAGACATTTGGCCCAATTTTTTCTACCCAATGGCCAAAGGGTATGCACAAGGGTGACTTAAGTCACAATAAGTTTTTATAAAGTGCTAAAAATATTTATAAAATTAATAAAGCACTTGTATTAATTTATGTGGCTTAATAATAAATTTTTAATCTCTAGATAGATGCATTGGGTCTAATATTATGTTGTATCCTTCCTAGGGAGAGTAGAAAAGAGGCCCATGCTAATTTTGTGTCATCCCTAGGCAAAAATGTGACTTGGGCAAAGGAGGGAGAATGGAGTTTAGAAAGGATAAAAATTATTATTCCTCCAAAGAAAAATGTGACCTAGCCTAAGGGGAATTTGGGGCATATGTCTAGACGAAATCACCTTTTGTTGATTGGTCATTATAGAGGCTTCTTTGGGTCAGTTCTCTTATAAAAGGGAGAGGTCAACTTGAGGAAAGCATGCTTATTCACTTATCATTTTCTGATCTTGCACTTAAGCTTTGATGCTTTTGCAAATTGCATTCCAAAATGAAAACCCTTCAAAATTTACCCTCTAGAGGACGAAAACCCTCTTAGAGAATGTGAGGGATTTCCACAGGAAATTTTATTGTGCTAGCATGATTATTTTCAATCTTTCCAGTCAGTAGTTGATAGATCTTGTATCAGGGTGTGAAGAATAAAGATTGCAGCTGGGTTATGCTATTTTGCTCCATTGAAGCAACCCACCTTTTGGTCATTTGGATGTGTTCTGAAGATGTTACAGGTCTGAGACTTATTGTTGTATGTTGCATTAATTTTGGTGGATCAAATGAAGAAATTTCTATAATTTCTGGAGGGGTTTATAGTGTTGTTTCAGACTTCTGTTATCTATAGATTTCTGGTAAAAATTTCAGGTTAATATTACCTCAGAAAAATCAGATTTTATATGTATATTGAGCTGCCATTATGCACAGATCAGTTTAGGGTGAACACTGAAAACGTGTTTGTTTGATTGCTTTTGTGAGGAATTTTATATACAAACCTAGTCACCATTTCTGTTATAAAATTGCAGCAGTCGCCGATTGTATTTGTACAGCCATTTGGGCTAGGTTACTCTCATTAAATTTTAATCTGGGGACTATAAATCATTTGTGGTCAAAATAATATTATTTGCATTGAATTTATCCCCTAACCCTAGTCGTATTTTCTAGAGTTAATTCAGAATTTCCCTAGGTTGTTTTCCAGTGTTCCATAAAGTTATATTTCAACACTTGCAAGCCTTAGAAAAATAGATTTGTGGCCAAAGATCAGTTGGGGATCTTTCAGCCAGGTTGAGATCATTTCCTGATGACCCTTACCTTAGGGAAATCTGGGTACCTTAGATTAACATTTAGGTCCCTATCATAATTTAGGTCCCCTTGATGATTCATCTCTACCTGGCCCACAGTTACATCTTCACTAATTCTAAGGCAACGTTTTTGGCTCTAGTCAAACACGCCACCTGGTCCTCTCCTTCCCATGTTCCATTCCGAAGAGTTCAGCCATGAAAGTGCTTGGAAGGGTATATGTGGGAAAACACTAACCCTTCAAAATTGGGCAACTCATAATGACAAGCATCTAGCATTCAAAAATACTGCTCTCCCATCTACTTATGCTCTTATCTTTCTTGCAATCAAAAATCTCGAAGGTCTTATCAAACATCGTCATCACATCAGGTCCAGATCTACATGATAGGTCTTCTTACAACACAACTGAAGCTCCTTACATCCCTTGTCACTCGGAATCAATATACGCGTGAAGATAATGTTTTGCCACTTCCCTTCAGGACTCAGTGTCACTTGGTCACCTTAGCAAGAGACCAACATGCAAAAACTTTGTTTAGTCATGGGCTTTGTTCATGTAAAAATACTTCATTTCAGTTACATATTATATGTTTGTATATTTGCATGCTTTCCCTAACCTTGGTAGGTTACTGAAGTCACCTAGCACATCAAGAGGAGTCACACCTTCCACAAATTATCGCCATAAAATTTGTATTCCCCTCTCTAACACTACTCTTTGTTTACGTGTTTTCAATATTGTAGAGATAGGTATAGATAGACTTGTGTTGTCCCTTACTTTCAGTTTATTTGTATGCATGTAGCAGCAACACAGCATTGGTAACTTTCATTTTTATCATTTATGCAATAATCACTCCTTACATATATTGGTACTTAATAACAGATTGATGGGATCCCAATTTTTTCATAGTAGAAAGCTTGAAAAACCATTCCCATACTTTGGACTAACCCTATGGTGATATTGACCATATCGTGTTTGGATGCCATAGAAAGGAAGATGACAAACTACAGTAAAGTGTGTCAAAATGGGTTTTAGAAAAAAAAAGCTTCCAAAGAATATAAGATTGAAAATACAAAATAATACCTAGGAATTTGAACCAAAAACTTGAATTCTTATGTCTTACCTTCAAGAAATTGCATAAAACAGGCCAAGCTGAAAGAGGGAATCTAACAAACAACAAAAGCTCAAACAAAAATTCAGCAATAACAATAGGTCAAAATGGTTGGACCATAAATAACACAACGCTTACTAACAACAAGTTTCTTGCTTTAAAACTTTAAAAGTGAAACTTGATCCTATAAGTACATTTGGTCAGTTGCGAGAAGCAATTGATGATGCTCTCCCTTAAGAGTAGATAAGATAAGATACGATAAATATATTAATGTCCAACGAATGACCACAAAGTAGGTCAAAGGGACTGCAGAAAACACCGTGTGCAAATACAAAGAGGGAGAACAAAAAGGCACCCGAAAAAGAAGAATACAAAGCCAGAGAAGCTGGCAGAACCAGAGAGAGAAAACCACCAAACCCAAAAAACGGCAGTGGAAATGCAAATAAGAGGGAAGGGGGAGACAGCCAAGGAAAACAGCAAGGGAGAAGTAATCAGGAAATTCTATAGGGGGATGGTAGATCCCACTCTCCTAACATTCGAGGCCAACTGGAAGAAACTCTGGATGGAATGACGACTAGACGAAGAGGCGGTAGGACGCCTACAACGTTATTTTCTAGATACCATACTATATCTCAAAGGCCTGGTAGATTGAGTCTGTCTCCTGGTACAAGGCCTGGTATGGGCCTATCTAAGATGGCTCGAGGAACTATGGATGGTTTCCCTGGGCTGAATAGATCTGGAATAAGAAGCGGAGTTGGCCTCACCTTGACACTTGGTGCCTCTCACTGAAGGTAACACTGTGAAGAAAGAAGTGATCCGCTAGGAAGAATCTCATTTGGAATGTGGCTGAAGAGTGAGAGCCTCCTGTAAGTATAAAGATAGGCACTTCTAATCCTCATACCTGAAGAAGTCAAAAAAAGTATGTGCCCTCCTAAATAGGCAGTAAAACCTCCCTCTGATCTCGTAGTAAATGAGGCAACGAAAGATAAAGTGTGTCTCTGTCTTAGTCTCATGTAGACTACACAATTGGAATATCCTATATGAAATGAAGATATATAAGAAACCTCAAAAGAAGAAAGATGTAACAAGTGTAGGAGCATATAGTTCACAGATGTTGTTTCCCAGAGTAGCATTTTAGAGGAATTTTCTCAAACTAAGGCTAATGAGGCCGATTCACAAAGGCATTTGGAATAGTGAAAATAAGCTTGGATGTCAATCCAATATCCTACAAAAATTTTGGGGCTTTCTTAATTCGATATCTGTCTACAAAAACACTACAGAATTTCAAGGCCCGACAATCCTTCCTGAGAAGAACGTTGTGGGAGAGAACTCACAAAATGTTCCTCCTGAGCAACAAGAATAAGAATACCATGCCTAACTTTCTAAGTGCTTAATGGTTATTATCTCTAGAATTATAGTACAAGTTATTTATCTAGGCAAGGACTCCAATCTATCTTGCTAGGGCCTACGGCCCGACACTTCAATTGTTATAAACTTTTTGATTAGGCTATTTGTAACAGTTCTTGGAATTATGAGATAAAATGGGCCTAAAAATAGCTTTGTCCCTGTAGTGCCCACTCCTCTTCGACACTTATTATATTTTGATTTCGATTATTGTTGACTATAGACATGGATATTATTGTATCATTTTGGTTTAGCATGATGTTAGATGATAGAAATATTTTGACTATTGATGGATTGTAATTCATGGTATGATTTGTGTGGATTTTTAGAGACATAGAGAAGTATGTTATATTGATGATTATGATGTGTGGTTAACATATCTATATATATAGTTACTGACATTCGGAATTATGGTCGTGTTGACTATGATTTAGCATTTGAACTAATCTCGTGATCGTATTGATATTGATGAAATGGTAGATTTGAGATGTTGAAATTATAAGCAAATGATAGTATTGTTAGTCTAGATGATGATTTAATTATATGAGGATGTTATTGATGGATGTGCGTATATTTTATCTTTGATGTATTTGATGCGGCCATGAGGCCAAAGAAGGTATTGTGTGATTTTGCAAGTAATTATATCACAACAATCAAAAGGGGGGTTAGGAGACCAACCACATCAGAATATTGGATGCATACAATGACGGTCACCATGGTAACTTGTGTAATGATTGATGTTGTGTTATTAGCTTGTTAGGGGGTCCCCATAGGGGGATGACCTCCAAATGTGACCATGGGCTATGTGTGTAATTCTTTTTCTTTTTCTTTTATTTACTTTGGAGTATGTGATTTATTTTGTGATATAATCCATTTAAATTTTTTTATTAATGTCTTAATTAAGTGAATTAATCGTGTTTATTAAGATATTGGGGATGTGACAAAATGGGTCATTTATTATATTAGTTGGTCCTTTGGATTTTGTTATTTAAGTTGAGTGTATGTGACTTTGAGTATTGTGCACCCTACCTTGCTTGGGAAATTCGGATTTAGGCTTAGGGGCCATTTTTGGATCCTTGTGGGACAAGTTAAGCTTGTCCCACATCTCTTAATTTCATATACCAACCTTACCTATGGATTGGGGGGTCAAAAATAGACCCCATTATGTGTTTTGTAAGGCAAAAAGTGACATTTATTGCACTTCTCTTACATGGGTTTTAAATTTTGTCCTTAGGGGGTGTGGGTTTGTATTGAGTGTGTAAGAAACTTGTTATTTCTCTCAACCACCAATTTATTGTGTCTTAGGGTTGAGGTTTGACTTGTGATGTGGATAAGTGATGTGGCATCCTACATGGAGCCACCTCACCCCTCTTTTTCTATATATGCAAGTTAATTTGTTTGTTGGGGGGTTACTTCTTTTTATTGTGCATGTGCATTTTTAGAGTTTGGGAGCTTTTGGAATATTTGTTGAAGTCTTGAAGCTTGTAGGAGTTGGATTGAGCTTGAAGGAACTTGGAGTGTGATTCTTTGATCAAGTTCTTACTATGGAAAGGTAGGAGCTACACTCTTTTTACTTGTTTGTTTTTATATGTGTGTATTACATTTAAGTGAATAGTTTGTGTGTTTGTTAGGATCTTGGGTAAATGCCTAAGTATGGTGTAGGAGAAGGCTATGGGGATTTTCTATTGTAAGGAGGCATAAGAGTTTTATTTCATGCTTTGGGAGGGAGTTGGGTTGGGTGCCTCACCTTGGATAAGAAAATGTTTGTTTTTCTTACTTGGTTCTTTTGAGGGAGACATAAGAGATTGTAGGGAGGCATAAGAGAATGTGGGAGGCATAAGAGAATCTTGGGGGAGGCATAAGATTTGTGTAGGGTTTTTGAGTTGTGTTTTGGAGGGTTTTAAGGTGGGCACCTAATCCCATTCGGAGGCATAAGTGATCTCCCCATAGAATCCTTGCTCTATTGGCTTTGCACTTCAAGCCTTGTGTATTTTGAAAGTTGCATTCTTGTGTTTGTTTTCTTGTGTTGAATGTGTGTTAAAAGGTTGTAAAATTTTGTATTGTGATGTGGAAGCATTGTGTTAGTTTCCATGAGTTGTATCAATTCCTTATTGCATTTTGGTTGGGGCTCGGGGGCCAATGAGGAGGATAACTTCTTCTTCTCATTAGATTATTGGTTGGGTGGAGAGTGTTGCCTCTCCCCCATTTTTGTTGTTGTAATTGAAGTGAAGAAATGGTGGAGCTCTTGTTGAAGATTTGGGACTTGGAACATTGTTGAAGTCAAAAAGACATCCTTCATTGTAAAAAAATTTCATGTAATTCCTACTTAATGTGGAAGGCTAGTAGTCTTGCATTTAAAAGAAAAGTTGTATTGTATATTTCATTATTAAGTTGTCATGTATTGTTGGAAAGAAAGCTCCTTGCATTGTAAGAAATGAGCTATGCTCAAAGAAAAAAGAAAAAAAATTCCATTGTTATTTGTAGGAGTTGCATTATTGTAAGAATGAAGGGAAACTTGGAAGTTGTAAATCATTGAGAATGTATTCTTAGTAAATCTTAAATGTATAATAGATGCTTGTGCTCTCCTTGAATAAATGATTGTAGTTGAAATGGAAGGATGCATTAAATTATAATAAGTTACCTTGTGAAAGAATTACATTCTTGTTGTGGAAAGGAAAACAGTGATACTTGGAAATAGATTAAGTTTCTTTTCTTCATTTAAGTTGGAAACAATTTTGTTGGAAAAATCATTCTTGTAGTTGTTTTCGTGTTACTATTGAAATGGAAAATCTTTGAATCTAGTAATTTTAGGCATGGAATGAATAAATGGCTTAACCTTTCAACTAGAGACTTTAGGCACATAAATTCAAGTTGAGGATAAACTGTAAATCACTCTAGTAAAAATTGTTTTTGAAAAAATTGCAGAATTGATGCTTCTGTTTTCGAAGAACAGGACCACCGCCCTATGCAAAGCGGCAGTCTCTGAACCACCAGCCTGATCAAAGCGGTGGTCTATGAACTGCCACCCAGGCAAGGCGGTGGTTTGTGAATCATCACCCAGGTAGGGCGGCAGTCTCTAGGACCGCCGGCCTGCTCAAGGAGGCGGGGTTTTATCACTTTTGGCAGAAAAATTAAAATCCGCGACTATGTAATTTTGAACTTTGATTTAATTAAAATATGAGCCTATAAAATGTAGAAAGGAAACTACCAGCAAACTATATGTAAACAAAATCATTGTTTTAAGTATGAAAAACCTTGAATGAGCATTTAAATGTATTCAATCTCGTAGATTAAGTGGAAGTAGGGTTTTGCCCAAAGAGAGAACTCAAAAATAGAATTAACAAATTAACCACTCCAGATTTAGAGTAGAAACTAATTGAAGCTAAGTTTTGAGCCAAATGAATCCATCCATGGCTTCTTCCCTCCTTGCTTTCATGGCTTCCACTCCTCCAACCTGCAAATTAAAGAAAAGAAAAGAAAAGAGACCAAATGAGGAGGCTAGGGCAAAGAAAAAGGTTTATTAAAATTTCATAAGGATAGTTAGGGTTAGTATAGAACCCTAGGATCTAGTGGCCACAATTGATTTAATCCAAAGGTTAGGAATAAATCCTACAATTGTTAGGTGAGAATTTATATCATGGGCTTTTAAAATAATTTAAGTGTATGTGAAATGGGTGAATGGGGCCCCACTTAGTGCCCTAGTGTATTAAGTTAAAAATGTAACTCTTTTAGTATGTTTTAGTAAATGATTCAATGGAAATATCAAAGTTATTAATTTAAGGGAACTAAGCTAACTAAGGTTAAGGGTTTAATTTATTGAGGGTTTGAATGTTAAATTGAGAGGGGAAAACTAGTTAACCAAGTAAAAGAATTAATGGACACTTTTATAGCGGATTGTAATCAAACTGACATTAGAAATGGAATAAGAATATTTAATTATTAATATAGACCTGATCCATCCATTGTAATGTGGCAAATTGTTGGTAGGAATTAACTAAACGTATTATAGGGTTGACACCCTTGCAATCTTAAACCAAAAAAAAAATGTCCGCAACTTTCTAGATAATTATTAAGGTTTTAAAGTGGTTTTAGAACGTCGAAAATTGTGGGCATTACAGTCCCCAGCAGGTCACCACATCAGGATTGTCTGCTCTGCCACATATTCCATTCATGCTGCCTACAACTCCTCTCCAGCCACCAGAAACATCAATACCGGTTACCAGGGATTCTATTTTCTATTCTCCATCACCAACAGAATTGGCCAGGTTTCCTTTGTCATTCTCAACTCCTTAAATTCACTGTTCAACTTGCAGGTCCCTCAATTTCACAATTCCTGCTTTTCACTTTGACTACTACATTCTCACGGGACCAAGAAAATGCTCATTTGTGATGGAACGTGTTCTCCATCACACAGAGATTTAAGTGGAAAGTCATCAAACATTGCTCGTTGTGATGCAAATACAGAACATAAGCTTATGAAGCTAGACTTAAGATTGATTGCCTGTCACATAAACTGGATACATTGCATTCTGTAAATGACTTTAATGCCCTTAAATAACAGTAAATGTACTTCTTAATGCTTCAGTCTGTTCATCATTACGTACCAGCACCATCCCCACAAATTTCAGTGACAGCTTGTCATCCACAACCAGCAGCAACAGTTTGCCCAGAGGATTGTTCTCTGTGTCCACTGATTGAGAACCTTGCACACTTTTATCAGTGATTTGTGACTCTTCTGCTCAGAAATGTGGCGAGATATAAGTGCGCTGGAACAGCTCATTTTCCCCCAATCCCAGAACATTCATAAGTTGTAACTTGTAACTGATTATGACATGCTTGATATTATGTCTTCACTGGCAAATTTGGGACTCCGTGTGGTCAGATGTTTCAGTGTCTGATTCAGTTTTGCATGTTGCATATCAAATTTTCTAGTTTTTATATGATTTGTCTCGGCATTTTAAGGACCATAGTTTTAAATTTTGATTTCTTCCAATGCCAATGGAAGGAATGTTCAGAATGGAATGTTGAAACTGGCATCAGTTTATCTTCTCGTTTTGGATCTTATTCAATTCAGCAGACTTTTCTTAAAGGCCTGCATTTTGTAACTCCCTTATACTAAATAATATAATACTTTTTGTGATTACAAAAAAGTAAAAATCTAATGCCTGTAAGTGTTTAGGCTATCAATCAAAATCTCATATGAAGGGTACCTGGGTTATTTGCCTGCTCTCGTGATTTCCTCGGAGCAAAGTTATATTGGCTGGATATCTGGATTTAAAAAATTGCAGATAAAAGTAAGAATAAGTCAAAATTCAACACCACAGATAATAAACTAAGCAAATTTAGCTAACTACTATAAATAGAAACAAGCTAGAACACCTCAATAAACTGACATTATTAAATCTATATTTGGCAGTCCTTCGGTTGTGATATTTTTCTTGCAAATGAAAAAAAAAAAATGGTGAATGACATGACATTGACTCAGGAATGTGTATGCAACTAAAGTGCAATGGATAATGAACAAAATAAATTATTTAAGTGCCCCACCTTACGAGGCATAACAGAAAAGTATGAAATTTAAAAGTGCTAATCATAAAAAGTTTAAAACAGAAATCTTGGGCTGCAGAATTAAGGAAGATCCTATCAATATTGTAACATAATTACTTCGGGACATGGAGGCACAGGTACCGGAACAGGGACATGAACGCCATTCATATCAGGGTGTGGGGGTAAATTAGTAAGGGTGTGTGTGTGTGTGTGTGTGTGTGTGTGTGTGTGTAGTCACCAGAAGATGTGAGTACAGTTACGGGACCGGGACGTGGTCCTCAACCCTATATCAGAGTTCCCTAGTGACTATGGAAGTTGTGATGTGGAGTAAAACTATAACACTTTAAGGCACTTTATTAAAATGTCGTGTACATAAAGATCAATAAACAAAAGGGGAACAGGTTTTCATGGTCCATAACAATATTAATAATAATAATAATAGAATTTATGGATAGATGTGTGCTAAGAAGACAAAAACAATCCTCGACACATTGGGTCTGAAAATGCAACCCATCATCATGAGAGATCATTTTTGTGAGCAGAGGGTTACAATCGTGGTCTCCTCATAGTGATAACCCATAGTGTGACCATTAACAATTACAATTCAATTAATGGTGTGTACATCTATCCTAAGATTTTAAATTAATCTAACCAAGCTTGCACAAACAGAAGGATCCAATACTAAGCCCCACCAACAAACATTTAACGAACACTCCCAATGGATGAGAAAATTAATTGAATAATTAGTTAACCACATAGGTCAAGTGGAGAGCCTGGTAATAAGAGGACCCCATGTTTGACTCAAGATAAGTCCCTTGTCCCTGTTTGAATGTGTTGGTGACAGGCAATCTCTAGTGACTTGTCAATTTTCCTACTGATATAATTCATTTCACCAGATATCAGTTTGACATTCTCTAGACAAATGTGGTGTGTGGTCCTTTTCCAAACATTCTACCAATGCCGATTCCGCAGTGAGAATTATCCTAATGTTTGCAATGTCCCCATCTACTCTACTCCTAATTGTCCTTCCCATTTCTCCAATGTAGATTTTTGTCACAATCTCTGCACTCAATGCAATCAAACGCACTTCTAAGACTCGAATCTACCTTATCTTTAGCCGAACCAAGGACACGTTCACTGTCGGAAATACTAATCAATATCATGCCCCTGTAGAATCTTTTCCAACCCGTGAGAAACCCTTATGAGATGAAAAATTTATGTTGGTCCCTCCTCTCCCCATGGACCCACATGCCCCTCTCTCTTGCTTTCTTCACAGGCATGTCCTCTTTGTAACCAATTACAAAGCCCCTTCAATAGGAATCGTAGTGAAATGACAGACTACGTCGAAACTCACCAAAAGGTCTTCTTCTCTTTATCTCCTTTAGGAGATAAAGAAAAATGGTCGTGCCTTCCCTTGATGCACGTTTGATTAGAAAGGACAGTTCTTTCACAAGGAAAATGTATAGAAAAGACACTAATACTAAATAATATATTCATACGAAGTCCCATTATCACCAACCAAATAAGGAGGGTATACTCACAATGATGCAACCTTATCCACAAGGGATATTAGGGCAGTAGATAGTGATCACATAGACCAGAAATTTGAGCACTTACAAAAGGTGTTTGCACTCAATGGCTTCTAGAACAAATAGACAAGCAAGTCCTTGAAGTAGGCAAGAAAGGGTTTATGTGCACTGACAGAGAGTGGAGGGACCAGTAAAGACTTTCTATACCTTATCCAGAAGGGGTTTCTCACAGGTTAGCAAAGATTCTACAAATGCATAATATTTGATCGATGTTTCTCCCACATATGACAATTAAAAGTTTCCTTGGATCTGCTAAACATAAGGTTGACCCAAGACTTCGAAGCGGGTTTACTGCATTGAGTGCACAGATTGTGACACAGTCTACATTGGATAATGGGAAGGATAATTAGGACTAGAGTGGGTACTGTCATCACCAATCCGGGCACTATGATAATTCTTCACCGGGAACTCCTCGTGCTATGATTATTTACTAATGCACAGCCTTTAGTTTGGTGGATGTAATCTGGAAACAAAACAACACATAACACAAGAATACTATCGACTATGATAAGACGGAATGATGACAAATCTGAAATATCAAAGTAAATTATAATATTAACATGAAACTGTTACAATCTCACCCATGAGGTACTTCAAGTGTTATTGACTTCACTTGCCTTTTACCAAGACTATGGGAGAAACTTTACAATTACACCTCTTAATGGCTTCTTCAACACACCTTTAAACTGATGGCTTCCTTCGCACACTTCCTACAATATTTCTCACAACTTCCTTCTATGCTAAATGAGGGGGGTGGCCTCTCTATTTATAGAACTTCCAGGCTTATCCATCTTATCTCTAAGATATGATAGGAAATCCACTCTGACGAATCATATTCTATACCTTAACTCTTATCTGTACATGTAAGCTTATCTGTTAAGATAAGATAAACCTTATCATTTTACATGGGTTCCACACTTTTAGACTTTTTACAAATAAAATACACGAAATATTTATGACCTCACTCCTTGTCTTTATTACCAATATAGTATTTCTAATTCCTAATCATGTAGACCCTACTTCTCTAATTACCCAAACTTTGGCATTTTAACATTACCGGACCACTTACGACAAATATTTACTTTTTACAACATTCCTATTGTACTTTGACTGTTACCGTACTCCACATTATTGGCGGCACCGTACTGACGGTGTCGTTATCTTCTATCAGACGCTACTACTAATTATACTTAACAACATCCTATTCCTAATACATACATTAATGAAATAGAAATTACGAAGGAAAATTTTAGTGTCGACATCTTCCCCCTTCCTAGCTTCTACTCCGTCCTCGGAGTAGACTATTCTGGTGCTTGGAAAATCTTCAACTTGTCGTGGTTGACCCATTTCGTAATGGGAGTGCCATCCAATTCCTCTAGTCGGTACATACCATTTTCATGCACAGCTGTTATTTTGTAGGGCCCCATCCATTTTGGAAGAAATTTTCTATCTTCTTTTTTTTGTATCTGGAATCATATACTAGAACCAAGTCATTCACATGAAATGGAGACCACCGGATCTTTTGATCAAAGTATTCCTTCTGCTTCATTTTCTTCTTATGGCTTGTATCCTTTGTTATTTCTCTCATTTCCTCCAACAAATGAATATGTACCAACCTTTCTTTTACTGAATCACTTTCATCCATCCTTTCATTTTTCATAACTCTCACAGTGGGAATATCAAACTCAATAGGAAGAACTGGATCAATGCCATAGGCCAACTGAAATGGGGAGTATCATGTTGTTGACTTTGATGTTGCCCTATATGCCCACAATGCTGCATGAATCCTTTTATCCCACTTATGTACCTGCAAGGCTGCATCTTTTGCTAGAATTTGACACAACACAAAATTTGTTCATTCCACCTGTCCATTTGTGCTTGGCTTGTATGTTGTTGCCTTCCTGTGCTTAATAGAAAACTTATTGACTAGGGCTTCTACCACCTCATTAATGAAGTGGCTTCCTTGATCTGTTACAATTTATAATGGGCAACCAAATCTGGTGACAATGCGTTCATACATGAACCTTGCCACTTCATCCATAGAAGTTGTTTTCAATGGCCTAGCTTCAACCCACTTGGTTAAATAATCTGTGGCAACTACAATATACTTATTTTGGCGTGATGTAGTTGGAAGTGGACCTACAATGTCTATTCCCCACTTTTCAAAGGGACCAAGGGGAAGAATAGGACATAATGGAGCTGATGAAGTCTTACGGTTACCATGTGTTTGACAAATATCACATGTCTTACAATAATTATAACAATCTTTAAAAAGAGTGGGCCAGTGATAACCTGCATCCAAGATCCTTCTTGCTGTAAGTTGTCCAGAGAAGTGCCCTCCACATGTACCATTGTGGAATTCTTCTAGCAGTTCCTTCCCTTGATCACATCCAACTACCCTCTTGTACTGTCCATCAGGTCCTATTCGAAATAATACTCCATGCAGAATAGAATATGAACGACTGGCTTGAGTAATCTTTCTCTTAGTCTTTGCATTGGCACCATCAGAAAACTTGAATTCATTCAGATAATTCCAAATATCTATGTATTCACTAGGGATTGTGTCAAGGGAGAACAATGCTGCATCGGGGAAATCATCATCATCACAAGATGATCCTAAACCATCATAGGCTCGAGAGAGTGCATCTGCATTAACATGCTTCTTTCCTGGCCTATCTATAATATCAAATTCAAATTCTTGTAGCAAAATTATCCATCTTGCTATCCTCCCTGATGGGTTAGGCTTATTTACAATATATTTTAGAGCCTGATGATCTGTTGCAACTAGAAATTTTTGCCCTAGCAAGTAATTTCTAAACTTCTTTACAGCAAAAATGATAGCCAGAGCCTCTTTTTCAGTTACAGTATAATTTACCTCAGCACTGCTCATTTGTCTGCTCCCAAAGTAAATTGGATGTTCATTCCCATTTTCATCCTTTTGGCTCAAAGTACTTCATAGTGCTGCATCTGAGGCATCAGTGTACACAATGAATGGCTTGCTCCAATCTGGATTCTTCAAAACAGGTGAAGACACCAGGGCTTCCTTCAGTTGTCCAAAAGTTTCATGCGCCTTATTTCCTGGTTCATAAGTAACATCCTTCTTCAAGAACTGGGTTAGTGGCTGTGAAATCTTTGAGAAATTCTTGATGAACCTTCTATAGTAACCCACATGGCCTAAAAATGATCTCAACTTACTTCTATTCATAGGAAATGGTAAATCTTTGATTTTTGAAACTTTATCAGGATCAGTACCAATACCATCTCTGGATACAACATGCCCTAACAAAATACCTTTAGAACATCCAAAGACACACTTTGTAGGGTTTAGTGAGGCTTGTGCTTCATCTAACCTTTGAAATGATGTCTCCATCTGGTGTAGGTGGTCCAACTTGCTCCCATAGATGCAAAAATCATCTAGAAATACTCTGATAAAGGTCCCAATGTAGGGTTCAAACACCCTATTCATCAAACGCTAGAATGTTGCTAGAGCATTACACAACCCAAAAGGCATAACTCTATAAGCAAATGTTCCCCAAGGAGTGGTGAACGTGGTCTTCAGCTGATCTTTCTCTGCTATACGAACTTGGTTGTAGCCGCTATATCCATCAGCAAAACTATAGCACTCCTGGCCAGCTACTTCATCCAAGATCTGATCTGAAAATGGAAGAGGGTAATGATCCTTCTTTGTTGCCTATTGAGCTTCCTGTAATCAACACAAATGCGTAGCTTCCCATTCTTTCTTATTGAGATCACAATGGGAGAAACCCATTCTGAATTCTCCACAGAAAATATGAATCCTGTATCAAGCAACTTATCTATTTCTTCTTTTACAGTCTTGGAAAAATTAGGATTCATTCTATATGGAATTTGCTTTATGGGCTTAGCACCATCTACCAGCTCAATAGAATGTTCTACCCAACTTACTTGACGGAGTTCCTTGTAATCAAAAGTGAATATGTGTATGTACCTCCGAAAGAGCTGTGTTGGTTTTCAAATAGGACTTTTTAGAAGAGCAACAGTCAGGGGACAAGAAGTCCCTCCTCTTTGATGGGAGAGGTTCCCTTATTCTGAAACAAACTTATTTACAAATGTACAGAACATCACTTTATGGTTAAACCTGGATATTACGAAAGTGTTTCCCACAAGGATCATCAATCACACAAGGGCTGAGGAAAGGGAGTGAGAAGGTGAGCAGAATAGCAACATTCAGAATTATAGATAGCAGAATAATTCTTTATGTATGCGAAGTTCTAAAGGATTCAAGACAAGATCATTTGCTTTATGCTGAATAGGATTAAATTTAAAAGACACAAAGTTCCATAAATAACCTTCTTCAGATTCATTCATCAAGGACGCAAAGTTCCTTCTTGGTTATACAAGATCGTTGTATTTGCAAAACTGGATAGTACGCAATCAGAGAGACTAATGAATCAGGAAACAAAATGATCTTCACGAGATAAAACAAAAACACAGAGATAACAGAAACAGATAGACGATGAATGGAAAGCCCTTTTGTATTGATTTCTTTCAGATCTATTTACACTTTCAGCAAATATTCCAAGTTCTTCCTCCTCCCAAAATGGCGTGGAAAGGCCATTATATAACCTTACAAATCAGTTACTCTTCGTAACCGTTTCTTTTTACTAAAGAATAGTTAAGTACCGCCAATTGCAATACGTTAACTAATTACAAAGAATACGAAAAGAAAGGAAAGAAGAGGAAAGAAAAGGAGAGGGAGACAGGTGGCCGGCTCTGAGAGGGACCCACTGTCTTCGGAAACCGCTTCTTGAATTTCTTCCACGTCTGAGCCATGTCCTTGCCACGAGGGACACACCAGAATCTCCATCCTGAGGATAACAACGAATATCTCTGAAAACTGATGTAACTGGCGCCTTGAACTTCGTCCTTCGTAACTGCTTCTTTAGTTCTCCCAAGCCTCCTCCGGGATCTTGATCTTCATATGGATAGTAACAGAGCTGCAAACTAGGCTCGCGTGGGTTTCCAAATTGCAAGGGTTCGAGCGCGAGAAGCATGGAAACAGTGTAAGAATGCAAAGGAGGTTTTGCCCGTTACATAGCCGTTGAGGAGAGGGAAGGATAATCAATGCACTTTTGAATTCATATTTTGAGAAACAGCATATTCGGGGGTGAGCGGGAAAAACTAAGTGCGAATGACACTAGGTACGCTTGGGACATGTGAGACGCGAATGCGCGAAACACGTGGCTCGGCCGGTTTGGGTGAAACAGGGAGAGGACGCACAAATGCATTTTGGGACAATTGGGATGGAAAAGAGCGAAGTGCGCAACTCGGGAGTTTTGGCCGAAAATGGGACGGATTGCACTTTTTCAACTTTGGGACATTCGGGACAAAAAATTCCGAAGTACGCGGTTCGGGCGTTTCAGCCGAAATTGGAACAGAGGGCCAGTTTGGACTTGGGACATTCGGGACGAAAAGTTCCGAAGTACGCGACTTGACTGGCTCGGCCGAAGTTGGGACAAAGCGCACAATTTGAAAATGGGACAGTTGGGACAAAATTGCGCGAAGGACGCGGTTCGGGCAAAGCTCTTTGAAGTACGCGAAATCGGCCGAAAATGGGAAAGCTCGCACTTTTTAACTTTGGGACATTTGGGACAGGAAAGTGCGAAGTACGCGGGAAGGATGATTCGGCCGAAATTGGGGAAGCTCGCACAAAAAGTTTTGGGACACTTGGGACAAAATTTTCCGACGGGCCCAAAAATGGGACAGCTTCGGGGATTTCGGCCGATCGGGGAACAGAGAGCACTTTCGTACTTGGGACAGTTGGGACAAATATATCCGACAGGCCCGAAATACTTACAAAATGACCCAAAACTTAGTCTTTTTAAGACCTCGAGACTTTTTTCCGCACCACCAGCTTGACAGAAAAGACACTTAGACTCAAAATTTTGAAATTTTACCTTCGACAGAGCGGGGAATTTTGAGTGGACAACAGCTGGCTCCTTCTGGGGATGACTTGGTGTAAATTCATGGAATGAGACAAGGCAAGAACTTAGACAACTCGGTGAAGCAGACCAGTGCCTTATCCATTGGGCAACGGAGTCAAAAACAAACCAATACAGAGGGCAACACACACAACAACAGAAGGGAAACACACCAAAAGCAGAAAAGCAGAAACACTGTACACAATATACAAAGGGACTCCCTAGTCACCTAGGACTTGAACAACTTCAAATACTGCCCACTATAAGGAAGTGGGAGGGGGGGAACCATCCATGTAATCAAGATAGAAAGAGTTCTTACCAGCAAAGTGTCTTATCTTGAATGAGCAGTGAATCAAATTTTCCATGGCTGCCACGAGGTTCATGTCTTTTGTCCCATAACAGCACGGCATCTCCAACTTGGAACTCTCTGCTCCTAGCTTTCTTGTCAAACAGAACCTTTACCTTCTGCTGGTGAGCAGATATCCTATCAGCAACCTCCAATCTGTCCTCGTTCAGTTTGTGCAGGTACATGATTCTTTTATCTAGAGCATCACTGAAACTAGTGTCTTCAATGGCCTTCATCAGGTGCAAGGCCGGCAGTTCCACTGTCACTGGCAATTGAGCTTCTACTCCATACACCACTTGAAAAGGAGACATTCCAATGGCTCTTTTAGGTGTGATCCTGTCTGCCCAAAGAGCATCATAAAGCTTCTTATGCCAGTTTCGCTGAGACTCATTGACCAACTTCCTTATGATAGTCACCAGATTTTTGTTGGTGGATTCTGCTTGTCCATTTCCCTGTGGGTAATAATCTGAAGAATGAGCCAGAGAGATGCCATACCCGTAGCAGAAATCCATTATCTCAGTTGAGGAAAAGTTCGAAGCATTGTCTGTTACAATCTTGTTAGGTACACCATACCTTACCAAGATGTTCTCTTTGATGAAGTTGCATACAACTTCAGAAGTAGTGCTCTTGACTGGAATAGCTTCCACCCATTTAGTGAAGTAGTCAGTGGCAGTTAGCACATGCGTGTGACCAGCACTAGAAGCAGGATTGAGTGCACCAATGAAGTCTAGACCCCACTGCTGAAATGGTTCCTCAATCATGACTGGCTTGAGAGGCAAAGAGGCCAATTTAGGTCTTCCCACAAAGGTCTGACAAGCCTCACATTTATCCACCCACTTGGATGCATCTCTGAACAAAGAAGGCCAGTAATATCCTCCCCGGAGTATCTTGTGAGCTGTGACTGTTGATGAATAGTGCCCTCCACATGCTTGATCATGAAAAGCTGAGAGCAACTTTCTCTGTTGTTCCTTATCCACACACTTCAGAAATCTTCCATCTAAGCCACGCTTGAACAAGGCTTTTTCCCATAGTACATATTGTGCTGATCTCAATTTAACAGTCCTCTTTTCCTTGGCAGTTAAATGAGAGGGGCATTCCCCATAGGTGAGAAAATGAGCAATGTCAGCATACCATTCATCAACTGAACTCAGAAACAGAACAGTAGGAACGTCAGCTTCCTCCTTCAGCAACTCGTGTTTGGCTCCTTCAGCAATGAGCTCACAAAGACCTTTTGCCACGAACCAGCTTGGTCGGTTTGATATCAATGTCATACTCCTGGACTTTAGCCACCCAGTTTCCTCTCTTGGATCCAAATTCTTGTTGTGTAAGAATTGACTTAACAGTCGTATCTGGAACCAGCACCATAGAGTGAGAGTTGAGGATATAGAAACGGAACTGCTTGACAGCTTTGACTACCACGAAAGCATGCTTCTCCATCATGGTATATTTCAGCTCATGATTCTTCAGGATATAGCTCATGAAGGCAATTGGTAGCTCATGTCCATCAGAGTCTTCTTGGGTTAAGACAGCAGCCAGGGTATTGTCTGTAGCATAGCAATAGATGATGAAATCTTTGCTGAAATCAGGACAGGCCAAAACCGGAGTTTTAGCAATAGCTTTCTTGATACCCTCGAAGGATTCCTTTCCTTCAGAAGACCAACCAAATGCTTGCTTCCCTTTCATCATCTGAGAAATATTCAAAGTTAATTCAGCAAAATCAGGGATGAATCTTCTTAGAAAATTGATCTTACCGAAAAAGGAATGCACGCCCTTTTTACTGGTCGGGAGAGGAATTTGCTGGATGGCTTGAACTCGTTCAGGATCAATCTTAATACCATCCTTTGAGACTATGTGCCCTAGAAGCTTTCCTTCTGTAACACAGAAGACATATTTTTTAGGATTTCAAAGAAATCCCATGCTCTCGGCATCTCTGCAGAACTATTTCCAAGTGGTCGAAGTGATCCGCTCTTGTCTTTGAAAACACTGTCAGGTCATCAAGGTATATGACAATACATTTCCCTTTCAAGCTTCCAAAGGCCAGATCCATAGCTCTCTGGAAAGTGGCACCAGCATTAATCAGCCCAAAAGGCATTCTCTTGTAGGCAAAGGTACCCCAAGGAGTGGTGAAGGCTGTCTTGTGTTGATCTGCAGTATCAACCTCTACCTGATTGTATCCAGAAAATCCATCAAGCATAGATAACATTTCGGATCCTGTTACTGCTTGCAATATTTGATCCATCATAGGCAGAGGGTAGTTATCTTTCAGAGAAGCCTGATTCAGGTTCCTGAAATCAACACAAATGCGGATCTCACCATTCTTCTTCCTAACAGGCACAATGTTTGCAATCCATGTCGAATGGTGAATGGGAAAAATAATTTTAGCCTTCAATAATTTCTGAATCTCCTGAAATATAGTGTCAGCTATCTTTGGATTGTACTGCCTCTGCTTCTGCTTGAAAGGCTTGATTCCTGGCTTGAGAGGGATAGAGTGCTGCATTTCTTTTGGCTTGAAGGCTTTTAGATCTTCATAAGAATATGCAAGAACATCCTTATACTTCCTTAGAAGATCAATTGCTCTTCTCCTTTCATCTACTGTGCAACACTTTCCAATATTTACCAGCTTTGGGTCATCAGAATTCCCAATATCAATTTTATCATACTCAGCTGATTGCTGAGGCCCAGTAGAAGCTTTAGATTTCACATATCTGTCATGTTTATCAAACAACTCCTCCAAACTCACCAAACCTTTGGGAATCTTGTTTCCTTTGAGCTTAATGCACCCTTCCTGATCAGTTTCTTCTCCTTGGGTGACAGCTTGGTCAGAAGGTACACTCTCACGGGGCAGGTTGTCACTTCCCTCAAAATATAGTTGTTCGAAGTTACCTTGGAGTTCCAGGAAGGAAAGCAGATGCTGGTCATCGTTGAAAACTTGCCAGTTATTGGTATTGTCAGGGACACTAGGCCGATGGACCATTTCAATAGTGAACTTATCCTGAGAGAATTCAGGATGGGGAATCAATAGTGACCCTGAGACAGCCAGTGAATCAGCCCTGCTGTTCTTTTCTCTCGGCATCGCTTCAATGGAGAAGGCATCAAGGAATTCAATTGAATCCCAAACCTGATTCCGATAATGCTTCAGCCTCCCATTCTTTACCTGAAAAAGGCTTCTGACTTGCTTCACAATCAGCTCTACATCACCACGAGCCAGAAGATTTTTTACACCTCGTTCTTTGGCCACTTGCAGTCTGAGAAGGAGAGCCTCATACTCTGCTGTGTTGTTAGTGTTTTCAAACTGCAATTTAAATGAAAAAGGGTGTAGGCAGCCTTCAGGTGATATTAGCAGAACACCAGCTCCTGAACCAGCCGAGGAACAACTTCCATCAAATTCTAAAATCCAGACACCATTGGGATCTTCAGGTGATACTTTGGAGGGTCGGATTTCATCAGGGGACAGAATCATGTAATTACCATGACCCCTGTCCTCGTAGAGTATTTGTGCCTTAGGATCATCCGTTTTCTGCACAATATACTCAGATTGTTTCTCAGGCAGCAGCTTCTTCATGTGTCCATTGACAGGTATGAGTGCGTGCGACCAATCCATTTGAATCTCTCCACCCACATCTTTACAGAAGTTCCTACTTAGCAACATTCCATAAGAGGGAGGAATGTCTGCTACTAGGATGGTAGCCAGGACTTTCTTTTCAGGTAAAGCAGCAAAGGCCACTTGTGCATCTTTAATCCTTCCAACCAAAGGCACTTCTTTACTCTCCATGGAGTAGCAAGATCCGTAAGTGCGGGTAAGGGTCAAGCCTAAAGCATGAGCTACTTTAGCGGGCATCACATTATCTGAGGCTCCGGAATCTATGACACAGTTACTGAGCCTATGGCCAGCTATAAGGAGTGTTACATAAAATGGTTTAATTTTGTCACCAGGCGAGGGTGACAGCAGCTACCAGACTAGGCTGTGGTGCAGAAGGAGGTGTGGGCAAAAGGCCTTTAGAGGTGGTCTTGGCATGGGAATTTACAAATTGGATCATCTTGGCAAAAGCTTTGGGGTGGGTTTGGTAGTATTCAGCTTCTGAAATCTGAACCTTAGTCCTCTTTAGATGATCAACAATATCAAAGGATCCAGAGGTGGATGGACCATCATCACTTGGAATTCTGGGCTTATCAACTTTGGGAGAAAAAGAAGAAGAAGCAACTTTGGGAGCAGGATTAACAGTACTTACCTTTGGTGCAGATGAGGTAGGGATAGGAGATCCTCTCCTGGCAATTACAGGAATAGTTGCCGGCTGCTCCTTAGATTTATTCATGGGCTATGTTACTTTCTCCTTCTGCCTCGTCTGTTCTCGAGTCATGACAGCAAATGATTCGCTGTTCATATCTGCTACCACTTCATCATAGTCATCTCCATCATCAGTGCCTTCGGTGGTGAAGAAATTGACTCGGGATCCTTCAGGTTCTTCTGCCTCATCGTCAAATTCTTCAAGGAACTCCTCACAAGCTTCATTGTCATCATCTGGCTCTTCAACCTCACAAGTTGCATTCACAGGAACTTTGACAGGAGGTCCCTCAAGTGCCAGTCTTGTGTGGGGGGCAGGCAGACGGTTTCTGGGCTGAAAATTTCTTCTCGGAACGTCTGCATACGGTGCATGCTGAGCTAATTGTTTCTTTATAGCTACTAGATCATTTGCAAGTTTCTGGACTAATGGATCAGTATTGGGTCCAGAGGTGGAAGAGGAAGAAGCAGCAGCTTTAGATTTGGGAGGATCTCTCTTCAACTTCCCTGACATGATCAGGTCATCCTCGACACTAACAGCCAGTTCTTGATCCAGAATTAACGTTCCAAGATTAGCCCTTCTTAGAGCATAACTGAATTTAGGCGTTTGGGCATTCAAAAAGAAACATTTTTGAATTTGATCAACTGGTCGAGTATTTGCAGGAATCTTGTTGATCAGTCTGTTGAACCGAGCCACAAATTCTCTCATGGGTTCTGATGGATCTTTCTTTATTTGAGAAATTTGGGCAAGCAGTGCATGCACATCTTCTGCCGGCTTGAAACGGCTTTCGAACTGAGTTCTCATTGTATTCCAGTCGGTGATGGCACCAGCCGGAAGGTGATAGAACCAGTCAGCAGCATTGTCCTATAACGTCTCGACGAACAGTCTTACTGAGACGTCTTCATGTTCAACCCCCCAACACTCCACACGCAACTATGAAGGCTGCAATATGTTCATCAGGGTGCACTTTGCCGTCGCCTTTAAATTTGGGGAAGTTCTTTCGGTTACCTCTAGGTAACTCATGCAAAGGATGAGTGAGGGCCAGGGGCCCAACACGCTGACCCCATGGCAATTTTCCCGCCATTCTTGGAAATACGGCTTGGAGAGGAACTTTAACACCAGCAAGGATCAAAGCTCGTAGGTTGGGACTAGCAAGCTCTGAAGGAATACCACCCACAGGACTTCTTTCTCGAACAGGTGGAGTGCTCGTCGAACGAGTTCTTCTATTTGAAGGGAAAGGAAAACCCTGTTGCTCCAAAAGCTGAAACTGAGAATCTTCGATACCAAGGGCCCTTCTCCCTCGAGTGAAACGCGGAGTCGCCAGATCAAAGGATGATCAAAAAATTTGTAGTACTGGAATGTGATTTTCCCCAGCGGAGTCGCCAAAAAACTGTTGGTTTTCAAATAGGACTTTTTAGAAGAGCAACAGTCAGGGGACAAGAAGTCCCTCCTCTTTAATGGGAGAGGTTCCCTTATTCTGAAACAAACTTATTTACAAATGTACAGAACATCACTTTATGGTTAAACCTGGATATTACGAAAGTGTTTCCCACAAGGATCATCAATCACACAAGGGCTGAGGAAAGGGAGTGAGAAGGTGAGCAGAATAGCAACATTTAGAATTATAGATAGTAGAATAATTCTTTATGTATGTGAAGTTCTAAAGGATTCAAGACAAGATCATTTGCTTTATGCTGAATAGGATTAAATTTAAAAGACACAAAGTTCCATAAATAACCTTCTTCAGATTCATTCATCAAGGACGCAAAGTTCCTTCTTGGTTATACAAGATCGCTGTATTTGCAAAACTGGACAGTACGCAATCAGAGAGACTAATGAATCAGGAAACAAAATGATCTTCACGAGATAAAACAAAAACACAGAGATAACAGAGAACAGATAGACGATGAATAGAAAGCCCTTTTGTATTGATTTCTTTCAGATCTATTTACACTTTCAGCAAATATTCCAAGTTCTTCCTCCTCCCAGAAAATGGCGTGGAAAGGCCATTATATAACCTTACAAATCAGTTACTCTTCGTAACCGTTTCTTTTTACTAAAGAATAGTTAAGTACCGCCAATTGCAATACGTTAACTAATTACAAAGAATACGAAAAGAAAGGAAAGAAGAGGAAAGAAAAGGAGAGGGAGACAGGTGGCCGGCTCTGAGAGGGACCCACTGTCTGCGGAAACCGCTTCTTGAATTTCTTCCATGTCTGAGCCATGTCCTTGCCACGAGGGGACACACCAGAATCTCCATCCTGAGGATAACAACGAATATCTCTGAGAACTGATGTAACTGGCGTCTTGAACTTCGTCCTTCTGTAATTTGCTTCTTTAGTTCTCCCAAGCCTCCTCCGAGATCTTGATCTTCATATGGGATAGTAACAGAGCTGCGAGGTAGGCTCGCGTGGGTTTCCAAATTGCAAGGGTTCGAGCGCGAGAAGCATGGAGATAGTGTAAGAATGCAAAGGAGGTTTTGCCCGTTACATAGCCGTTGAGGAGAGAGAAGGATAATCAATGCACTTTTGAATTCATATCTACCAATTTGAGAAACAACATATTCGGGGGTGGAGCGGGAAAAACTAAGTGCGAATGACACTAGGTACGCTTGGGACATGTGAGACGCGAATGCGCGAAACACGCGGCTCGGCCGGTTTGGGGTGAAACAGGGAGAGGACGCACAAATGCATTTTGGGACAATTGGGATGGAAAAGAGCGAAGTGCGCGACTCGGGAGTTTCGGCCGAAAATGGGACGGATTGCACTTTTTCAACTTTGGGACATTCGGGACAAAAAATTCCGAAGTACGCGGTTCGGGCGTTTCGGCCGAAATTGGAACAGAGGGCCAGTTTGGACTTGGGACATTCGGGACGAAAAGTTCCGAAGTACGCGACTTGACTGGCTCGGCCGAAGTTGGGACAAAGCGTGGACAATTTGAAAATGGGACATTTGGGACAAAATTGCGCGAAGGACGCGGTTCGGGCAAATCGGCCGGAAAAATGGGGAAAGCTCGCACTTTTTAACTTTGGGACATTTGCGGGACAGGAAAGTGCGAAGTACGCGGGAAGGACGATTCGGCCGAAATTGGGGAAGCTCGCACAAAAAAGTTTTGGGACACTTGGGACAAAAATTTTCAAAGACGACGGGCCCCGAAAATGGGACAGCTTCGGGGATTTCGGCCGATCGGGGAACAGAGAGCACTTTCGTACTTGGGATAGTTGGGACAAATATATCCGACAGGCCCGAAATACTTACAAAATGACCCCAAAACTTAGTCTTTTTAAGACCTCGAGACTTTTTTCCGCACCACCAGCTTGACAGACAAAGAAACTTAGACTCAAAATTTTGAAATTTTACCTTCGACAGATCTAACGTCTTGATATCATGCATCTGGTAACTTTGCGCCCATATCATCCATCGTTATCTCCAAGGTATTAAGCCCTTATATACTCGACGTGGTTTCATGTTTCTTGATTAATCATACAATCACCTGGATAGGAAGCTGGAAACATATGACTGAAACATCCACCTCACTTTCTTCATCTTCAATGTCCACTTCACTGGTACTAGAGTAATCAGAGGATGTCCAATCATCAGTTTCATCACTTGAATCCACAGGTTCTGCTTTATGATGTCGAGGGATCACGTTTATCTTCACCCTCTCTCTACCACGTCCAAGTGTCATGAAACCTTCATTCAAGTAGTTTCTTGCATGAACTCTCCTTAGCCATGGTTTTCCCAGCAGCATTGGGTACGCAACAGTACCATTTTTCAGCACCTGAACGTCTACCACACCCATAACAGATATTGCCACATTTGAAACTACACCTTCTGGTTTATTTTTTCCCTTATTTAATGACCTTAACATAAGTGTTGAAGGGTGATCAATTTTTAAACCCAACATATTCATTACAGACTCGGTCATTACATTAACTGCAGCACCTCCATCAACTAAGACATCATGAATTGAAATACCATTACATAATACCTCAGCTTGTGGAGCATAGGGATCTGCCTCTGCCTCCAAAACAGGGACCTCAACCTCCTTCCTTCTTCGAGCATTGAGTCCACCTCGCAACTCCCGCCTCTTCTCAGAAGACATAGCCAAGAGTTGACCATATGTAATATTTGCAGGCCTTTTGGACTGATCTTCCAAGATGGAGTATGGTCCTTGCCCCTGTGAAATCAGAAAATCCTGCACACCCAACTTTCTTCTCCTATGTTTCTTACTAGTTTCTTCTTTCATCTTCTTAGGATCATTTTCATCTTGATTATCTTTTTCTTTCTTTCTTTTTGTTACAAACACATCTACTTCATTATTTCTGCTCTTATCTACTATATCAAAAGAATTCACATGTGCTTTTCCTTTATCATTATCTCCTTTACCAGATGTAGAAGCTCTATCTGGACAATTATACTTATAATGACCCTTTTTATAACAACCATAACATACAACTTCAGAAATATTTCTTTTTGGACCTCTATCTCCTCCCTGAGAACTAAATTCCTTTCCTTGAAGAAGATTAATAGTTAACTGACCCATCTTTTTGAGCAAATCTTCATACTCAGTAGATGTACTAGGAGAAATATTTGTGCTCACCGGGAGTGGTTGTGGATTCTGGACTAAAGGTGCTGGTGTAGGCTCTACTTTAGCAACAATTTCTTTGGGCTTCTCTTCCATGCTTTCTTCTTGCCTTCTTGCAATCTCCTTTGCTTGTTCAATGGTAGTTGGGCGGTCATACTTCACTCGTTGTCTGATTTCTGGCTTCATCCCAAGAATGAAGTGCTTACATAGGAGATTATCCACGCCATTCATCAACCCATCCGCTAATCCTTCCTTCCGGATCTGGGCATCGAGCTTCCTCCTTAGCTCTAGAACACGAGCATGATAATCCCTTATCTTCTCCTTCTCTCCTTGGGATAGCTTTGTGATCTCGATCATAAGATCTGCATATTTCTGTTGTTCACCAAATTCTTCAAGAAAACTTTCAGTTAATAAATCCCATGAATTTTTCACATTATCACCTAGTGTTTCAAACCACCTCAGTGCTGAACCATCCAAAAAGGTAGGAAAAAATTCAGTCCATTGTTCCCTTCTTATAAGGCCATTATAAATACAAGATCGTTTAAACACTTGAATGAAAGAAGAAGCATCTTCATTAGATTGAGCTGAAAAAACATGAATCTTTCCCATTTTCAAAAGTAACCACCGTGAAATACCAACCCACAAGTACAATTAACAAGACTTACGTGCACAAATAATTGGAATCACTAGACTAGAAAGTGACTTTACACCTTTCTATAGTAAAATAAAAATGACCACGGTAAACTATGGTAAAACTTGACTTACTGCGGTAAAAACTGACTTTAGTGTGGTAAACACTATTCACGGTAAAAAGTGAAGTTAATGCGGTAAATACTATTCACGGTAAAAAGTGGAGTTACTGCGGTAAATACTATTCACGGTAAAAAGTGACTTTACTGCGGTAAATACTATTCCAGCAAAAATGACTTTACCATGGTAACTACTATTCATGGCAAAAATGACTTTACCATGGTAACTACTATGCACAGTAAAAACAAGGTTACCCTCTAATTGATTTTTGACTAAGTGGGAATATCTCTCCAGAAAATCCACCAATGAGGAATGGTCCCGGCAACGGAACCAAAATGTCATCACCAATCTGGCACTATGATAATTCTTCACCAGGAACTCCTCGTGCTATGATTATTTACTAATGCACAGCCTTTAGTTTGGTGGATGTAATCTGGAAACAAAACAACATAACACAAGAATACCATCGACTATGATAAGACGGAATGATGACAAATCTGAAATATCAAAGTAAATTATAATATTAACATGAAACTGTTACAATCTCACCCATGAGGTACTTCAAGTGTTATTGACTTCACTTGCCTTTCACCAAGACCATGGGAGAAACTTTACAATTACACCTCTTAATGGCTTCTTCAACACACCTTTAAACTGATGGCTTCCTTCGCACACTTCCTACAATATTTCTCACAACTTCCTTCTATGCTAAATGAGGGGGGTGGCCTCTCTATTTATAGAACTTCCAGGCTTATCCATCTTATCTCTAAGATAGGATAGGAAATCCACTCTGACGAATCATATTCTATACCTTAACTCTTATCTGTACATGTAAGCTTATCTGTTAAGATAAGATAAACCTTATCATTTTATATGGGTTCCACATTTTTAGACTTTTTACAAATAAAATATATAAAATATTTATGACCTCACTCCTTGTCTTTATTACCAATATAATATTTCTAATTCTTAATCATGTAGACCCTACTTCTCTAATTACCCAAACTTTGACATTTTAACATTACCGGACCACTTACGACAAATATTTACTTTTTACAACATTCCTATTGTACTTTGACTATTACCGTACTCCACATTATTGGCAGCACCGTACTGACGGCGCTGTTATCTTCTATCAGACGCTACTACTAATTATACTTAACAACATCCTATTCCTAATACATACATTAATGAAATAGAAATTACGAAGGAAAATTTTAGTGTCAACAGTACGCACATTGCACACATTGGGATAATTTTCTCCGCAAAATCATCATTGGTTGAACAATCGGAAAGGGCAATCACAC
>CM034155.1:615280287-615346647 GCA_019776745.2 Taxus chinensis
AGTTAGGGTATTTTCACTTCATTGAACAATATATAAGCTAAATGCAAAAAATAATCCCCTTGTGGCCTTTCTAAAAGGAGGGTCTCATACACCAAATTGGTGTCTCACTGGGGGGTGACTCTAAAATTACCCTTACCTTTACCTTTAATCTTGCACTCAGATTATGATGCTCCTACTGGAGAGGAAGGCCTGCTGGTACTGGGTTCTGCAAAACAGTTTGTCATGAATTTTATGTTTACATCAACTTGATATTCGAATCTACTACTACTCAGCACCATAGGATTTTTAGTTTTCCTTGCCAGTAGCCCAATATGGGAACAGGCAAGCATCGCGAGTTTTGTCTCCACTACTGGAGACTCTCTGACCTTGGGTGTTAGAATAGGTTCTAAAGGAAGTATCTTGCTTTCTTCAAGGATTATCCAACCTAGCCCCCTTAATCCAGGACATTCTACTGTGGAAATTGTCAAATCCTGTGTTGGTTTTTTTATAAGTAATGGATGACAACACTCCCGGTTCTTTCTCCCCTGTTAATGTTGTTCGTTTTTGTTCCCCTCCAGGTGCTGAAAAAGACGTGATAGAACAGGGATCCAGGCCCCCAGTCTTCAATATTAGCCTCCTTTGGTTCTTTGCCTCCCTTGAGGGGTCCTCCCCTGACATGCCTACTTAAATTTGTAATTGCACATTATTGCTGGGGTGTACCCTCTCTGATTTTGCTTTAATTGTTTTGTTATACTTTTAATGTTTTAGTTCTTGTTCATCTTTTCAGCTCCTCAGGTTCAATTTTACCCTGGTAATTTTCTATTGTGTTTAAATGTATTACACATCATTGGCCTACTCTTCACTCATGGACATTGGTCTTTCTTTCTTTATCATCAATATTTTTCTACTTCAATTTCCTGATGTAATATATAGATTATTGGCTAGATGAAATATCAAATACTCAATTGAGATTGTCTCATTAAAATGGTTTGTATGGTACTGGATAATGTTATACTAATCTTTTGGCTTGCAGACAGAAAATTCTTTCCTGTTCCAAGGTAGAACATAAAAAATTATGATTTTCTGTCATTTTATAAATCCTAACATTTATACTGTTTAAAATGCATGCAGAAATAAGTGTCACTTTTCTGACTTAGTCATTATCGGGGAAGCAGGACCGAAGCCTCATAGCCAAAAGGAGCTTAATCTAAGAGATGGTTTGGATCAGAACTGGCAATTTAACCCAGAAATCATCCATATAAGGGATTCCCTTTTAAATCAAGTACCTTGCTTTTAATAACAAAAGAATAGTAAATACTTCAAGACTGTTGTATCCTCGATCAACAAAATCCCCCTGTTAAACATAAATTAAGTTAGCAAAACATACAAAAAAGCTAAAACCAAAGCAACTAGCACAAAATATCCATCTATTCTGGTTTTTCATAGTATCCAACATAGTTTCATATATTGTGGACAACTTGCCATAAAAATATAGTTGGTTTCTGGCACATGCCCCCCTGTCTGGAAAAGCTTCATTAAATCATGGAACTGGCCATGTATATCTCCACAAACAGTCACAGGACTATTGACAGGCTGCACATTTGATTCTTCCACGAGTATTTCCTTGACCTGAAAGATGTAGGAACATAAGGATCGTATTCAGATATTACATCCCATAAAATAATCAAATGTGTTACTACTTGTAAGTGCCGAAAGCATGCAACAGAACTGGAGCTCACATGTTGTGGCCAAGGACCAAGTGTATTGACAAAGGATTATTAATTTCTTACGAGTGTGTTCATATTGAAAATTCCTCTACACCATGGTAAGCAGATTCTGATCTTAAAGAACCCCCAACTACATAGCTCAAAACTGATTGCCAATCAAAACTTCTTAACTTTAAATGCTAGAAACTAAAATCACGTACAGTAGAGAAACACTAACTAAAGAATACTCAGATCTGCACCAAATCACATCAATGTTTTATTAATCAGAAAACAGAAGTTACAATGCTTTGGAACACACTCTAGAGTCTAGACAAACACACACTAAATGAAAAACTGAATGAATAATTCACCTACCCTAGGCCTTCTTTTATAGTTGAAGAAGAGACCCTAAAAATATCTTGGATTCTAAGAATGGATCCATCACAAAATTAAATCAATCCCTTGACCTAAATTTATCCAGGGATCTGCGCCATTAAATAGACAAAGGCTTTACAAAAGCAAACTGCTGAATAAAGAACTCCTTTTCTAACTGGAAAACAAACTGCATAAAAGCAACTGCTAAATCTGCACATACAAGAATAGGACTGCCAAGAACAGGACAGCTAAGCTCAATGACTGTATGCTTTGCTGAAGTGTGCCTAAGTTTCACACATGCGCCTTGTTAGAGGACGCATTATGAAATACCACAATCCAACACTCCCTCTTACGAAGAAATGCGTTCTCCACTGACCCCAATCTCTCCTAGGACATCTCGAATTTCCCCTTAGCTAGAGGCTTCATCAAAATGTCTGCAACCTGTTAATCTGTCAGAAGATATTCAAGAACAACTGCTCCCTTATGAACTCTCTCAAAGAGTGATGCCTGATGTCAATGTGCTTTGGGCGGTCATGAAATAATGGATTCCCAGAGAGTTTGATACAACTTTGATTGTGACAGTAAATGATTGTAGGCTCCACTTTCTCACCTATCAACTCTGCAATCAGCTTACAAAGCCAAATGGCTTCACAACTAGCAGAGTTGGCTGTCATGTACTTTGCCTCTACTGAACTCAATGCCATTGAAGTTTGCTTCCTACCGAACAAGGATATGACTCTTGAACTCAAACTGAAGCAACATCTTGAAGTACTCTTCTTGTCACCTACATCTCTTACCCAGTCAGAATCAATGAATCCATGCAGCATCAATTCATCATCCCCTACATATCTTCAACCAAAATGTAGTGTGCCCTGCAAGTATCAGAACACATGCTTTGCAGCAAACCAATAAACCTGCCTCGGTTCAGCCATGAACTAGATCAAAGTGCTCACTGCGAAACACATATCTGGCCTGGTATTAACCAGATACATCAAGGACCACCCAATCAAATGTTTGTACACCCAAGGATGTACCAAATCTGAATCCAAGTTAGTACGTAACTTCAGATTTGGTTCATAGGAGTGGTGATGGGTTTGCAATCCATCATTTGGAACCTTGTCAAGCCCAAAAGTTTTTCATTCACAAAACGAGCCAAAACAGTGCCATTTTTTTTTTTGCTAGATATTTAAAACACATTTACATTTTATTTAAGTTCAACATTGGTTTTGCCTTGGCACGTGCACGAAGCGGCACTGCAACTACTCGACACAGCCTCATGCACTTGTCGCAAACAACAACAAACAAGGTCTCAATATCCTCAACATATGTTACCTTAAATATGTAAGGCATCCTTGGTCACTAGGCACCCACTAGGACCACCAAGAGGGTGTACCCTCACAACTAGAGGTGTAGACTCATCTCCAAGAAGGAAGACTCGGATTTACGTTCTCATTGAGAAAGGATAGAAGGGTGAGGTACTCCCAATATTCACACATTGTCAAAGTCAACTTACAATCTTCTCCAAAGTGCAGGCACACAATACATATATTTACCCACGTATAGGCTCAAAGTACATCATAACCACCTCACATAAAACAAGAAGTTCAGTCATAAAGCCCCGGCATAAGAGGGCATTCGGATAGAAGGCATGAGCAAGTATGTCTACTCACTAGGTTCAAAAAGAGATACGAGCTTGAGCACCCTTAACCTTATCAATCTCTTCACAAAAGTTTTTGGGCCCAAGCAAGGGTGACCAAGGACCAAGTTAATTAAGCAAGAATATAAAACTAGACAACTCTATTAGGTCCATCTAGTCACCTAGGTATTAGCTTGCAATGGCAACAAGTTTTACTTCTATAGGGTTTATAAAGAAAATAGAGAGCAACTTTGAAAATTCAATTCAATGAAGCAACTCAGAATGAGGCTAAGAATACTTGACATGCCTTAAAACGACATCTCATGTGACGAGAGACCCCACCCGGCGGAGGTCCTTATAGAAGTGTAGCTTAGGGATATCCATTCAATTGCAAGGTACAAGGAAAAACATGGATGTGGTTAACTCTTAAACTGTGGGCTAAGATAGGACCGTAAGTTTTGTTATGATAGCAATGAGCCCCTCGTTTATAACACAGGTACGGTACAGCCACAAGGCTTAACAAGTTTCCCTTATGAGCACGGGTAGAATTGTTTCGTTCATGGTTATCAACCAATTGTAAGGCATTAGGTATGAAGGGTTTAAAAGAACAATCATCTCAAGGTTATTGCAAGGTTCCAACACATCACTACATTCCTATAATAAGATTCATATGTCTTACAGTTCACTAACGACCGTTGTTAACGTAGCGTCATAGCCTAAGCACATAAGTATTGTTCCTTTAATTCTTGCAATTAACAAATTACATAAATTGCTTTATGAAAGAAACAATGACTAAATGAAGTCATTTACACATACATCATTATCATTTTCGGAATCATGACTACTTCTCAATACAGCACTTAAAAAATCCAGTCATTTACAATTAGGGTAATACACGAAATGAACAATATAAAAGGATCTTAATTTCTGTGAACGCCACTATTTGTGCTCTCCTTTCACATCAACCCATAACCTGTAATGACATGGGTCAGCATAACGCTAGCATGGATTTTACCTTTCCAAAGCACACACCTATATCTATGCATCCAAGTTAGAGAGAGGAATAATAATGTTACTACGCAAATTTTACAATCATTCATTTTATTTCCAATAAAAGAGAGTATAATAGTATTCTTTCTCAAGATAATCTGCAATCATTCAAAGTTTTCCAATTTAAAGAGAGTGAAGTAAACTTGACTCGTGCAGTTTCATAATCATTTTCGATATATACAAGGTTTTAGAGAGTAAGGCAGCATTTCTTTGCTTAAGTTTATAACAAATTCCAATGCACAAAGTTTAGAGAGAGAAAGAGAGAATCTAGAGAGAGAAAGTAGCACAACATCCAATCCAGTCATTTGAACACAGTGCCATCATGGCCACTTCACAACATTCAAGGAAGTAGAACAGACGCTTGAGTTTACCAACCTGACTCATAACACACAAATGGAACTCAAACACACTAGACGGTTGCAACCTCTTCTAACACCAATACACCATACGAACAAGAAGGTAACCGAGTGTGCAATGCTCAGAAGGGGCCAAACGCAACCCAAACACTCTTAGCATACTAAGAACCACCCCCAAGAGTCTGGCCAAAAGTCTCAACAAAGATTGGTTTGAATTGCAAACTCGTTTTAACCGCTTGGGGAAAAGTTTTCATTTCCAACATACTTAAACACCTACAAGATGACCCCCTAATAAAATCACTGACTAGGCAAAACTTGAAACCACCACTTCCGTGGCATTCTCTAGTAAGATGAGATACCAGCTAAGTTGACCAAAATAATTTTTGTAAAAGGACGCTCAAATTTACCCAACCAACCATTACGGTGGGCATTCGTAAAGTTTGAAGGTTGTTTTTCGCAAACACATTAAATGGGCTCAAAGATAGACCCACAAAAAAATACCCATCACAAGACTTAGTCCAAATGTCATGTTTCAGTATTATAAAGGTGAGGGGAAGAGGTTAGGACCATTAGGTCATGCGAAAATAGGCGGTGATTCCTTATGCCACACCCATTTCGGGAGGCATTCACAAGGTCAGCAAGTCACTACCAGAACAGAGTCAATTAACTAGCGCCAAGACAAGGCTAAATAAAATACCAGAAAGTGGATTAACAACCTTCTGGCAGTTGATTTGTCAAATCAAAGTTATAGAGTGCTCTCAAGTCATTGGTTTGCACAAGGTGAAGTGGAACTAATAATTGGACACCCATACCAAATAGGTTTTGTAAGGTCGACAAGAGCGTTTTACAATGTGATAAAGGTGAACTTTATTTCCGGTATCACAAGAAGCAGAATGTTTTTTCACAATATCGTTGAAGTGGAAACATGAGTTCAATACCAAGGTTTAGAGTTTTGTTAGTATTTTTTTTCAGGGGCCTATTCAAGGGCATCGACACTAAGCAAGCAGGCAGCAAGTGCATCCAATTACGTGTTCAGTCAGTGAAATTGAATAGTTGCTATAAAATTTCCAAAATTAATTTCCAAAATTTTACAACAATGAAACAAAAGTGGACAAGGAGGTAGAAGAAAACCCATGCCTGATTTCAAGATGGGCTGACCACAGTAGTGGAGCGTTTGGCGGCCATGAAGCAATCCAGAGCTCTCACTTGCACACATCCTCCAAGCAACACACACCCAGGGCCGCATTGGCAACATTGGCATTTTGGCAAACAAAATGCACATATCCTCAAAACCCCCACATTTGGCATACAACCAAAACCCATTAGAACTTCTTTCAAAAAAATATGGAAACCATCTCTTGACCTCTAAAAATTTCCTCATTAAATACATACCTAGGGATCAAAATTTCAGACTTACACAAGCCTAAAATCCAGCAAGTCCAGTATTGCTCACTCTGTTGTAAATTCGAACTCGTGTATGTGTCTAGAGTAGACATTAACATCTATCCTAGTTGTAAGACATGGAAGTAGAACAATTGCAGCTGCAATATTTTGATGATGGTTTCGCACATACCCAAAATCTTTGTAGTGGTCCTTTCTTGTGTCATTTTGAGCATAACCAGTAATCACTGCATTTCATGAGACCACATCTCATCGAGGTATTTCATTAAACAGTCTTAAAGCCTCATCAACAACACCATTTTGTGCATAATCGATAGCCTTGATGCCGATGGGCCACACCTCCTTCAGGCATTTTTTCAAACAGTCTATTGCCATCCAAAAGATTCCACACTACACGATAGCAGGGCACTTGCATGAAAAACATATGACAAAATCACTTTCATAATGCTTTGATGGATTTTTGTCTTGCTTAGAAGCTCACATTTTGACACGGGCTAGAAGGGTGTCAACAAAGGTTGAGGAGTCCGGCTTTACACCAATCAACAACATTTGCTTGAGAGTTTCCAAGGCATTTGCAACAAACCCATTGTGTGCAAATCCTGCAGCCCTTGCAGACCATCACGCCACATCTGTTGAGGCATTTTATCAAACAAACCACGTGTCTACCACATTTTCATAAAGTCTACCAAGCTACTTGCAACTAAAACATCTAATAAAATCTCCTTTGCATTATGAATTAATGGATCTCCATACATTGTTTTAACGCACCCATTGTGTGGTTAGAATGATGTTGGCAATGGTGTGGAGTTTGGCTTTAAACCTGCCAATGAATGCATTTGTTTGAAAACAATCCACGGCATGTTGTATACTCCCACGTCTACCACTACAACATCTAAAAACAAAACTGCTTTTTGCTACACTAGCTAGGCGACCCTGCCCCCAAATATAAAGCTCTTCCCTTGGCACAAGCTGGGGACATAATGCAACAGGTGAGTTGGTTGGGTTCGACACATGTTGGTTGCACTTGGTGAGAACCACACCCCTGCCTTGTGAGGCACCCATGCCTTCTGGAGACTACAACAGCAGTGATAAGGGGCAGCAAGCTTACGCCCTACCAGCTACTACTCTCCAAGACCACTTTGTCATTAACATCCATGCAACCACTCGCCACCAACTCAAAACCACACTGATGCCACCATTCTTTACATCCCATTTTTTTAATACTTTAACTTATTATTAATATATTTATTTATTAATTTTATGTTTTGCCAATTGTTCAATGTTAATATTAAAAAATAAACACCATGCTTATATTTAGCTCTCCACAATATATATACACACACGAGTAACTCACCAGAAGGGACACGGGACAAAACGGATGAGATGGTGTTCACCATAGTTACCTAAGACTCCAGGATGGTGGGACGTCGGGATGTAGGGACAGGGTTTCCGGGACGGTAAATTTTTTTCAAATTTTGGGGACGGTGGGGGGACGGCAAGGGGATGGCTGATAAAAAAATATATAATTTATTAATTTTACAAACATAACATGAATAATTCAATAAACTAAGACTTAAAAATGAAAGTTTGAAGATATTGCATTTTGGGCCTTGGCTTATGTGATGAATAATTGAAGTTTGTGGCATTAATTGGTTAAGCAGAGGTCTTAGATGAAGTTGAATGATGATGTACAGTTGATTTCTGAGTTGCAGTGAATTGGAAAAGGTGTAATTTGAAGTGAGCATAAGGAATTGGGTGCAGAACAAGTAAGATGGGTTTTTGTATATGACAGTGGCCCCGTGAACTTGTAACCTTTCATTTCTGCTGATAGTGAAAGAAGGCACAGTGCCTTTTGCTGGATTTTTTACCCGCACTGGGTTTCTCCAGGTTTTGTTGTTATGTGTGTGTGTGTGTCTGCTGTTGCAATCTCCTTTTCAAGTGTCACATTCAAGTCCTCATAATCTTCATAATACTCTGCAGTAAGGAAAAATCTACGAATTTTGGTGCATAAGAAAAGTACTTAAACTTGCTCATAGTTTATGTAAATCAGTTATAGAATTAGTAGAATCCATGTTCATGAATTAGACAATGGTGTACCATGTAACTAGGTTAGTTACAGATCACTAAGAGTTTAATCCACTGTGAATACATAAGATGATACTTGTCCCTTTCACTAGTTATTTTCTCTAGTAATTTAGTAGATATCCACACATTCAAATTGACACCTTTTCTCAAGTGCAAGGTAACTATAAAGCTATATACATATTCTTATTTCTTGATAATGATTACCATATACATCATTTTGTAAAGCATTAAATTCAAGTTTTTTAGTTTTTTTTTAATGTTTCAATGTGTGAGACGTAGGGGACGCCGTGACGTCCCCGGGATGTCCCTTGTACGTTTCGGGGACGTCATGGCGTCCCCTACACCATCCCCTAAACACTGCTGCACCCGGGACATCCCGGGTGCGTCCCCTAACCTTAGGAGACATCCCCTCTTTTTTTTTTAAAATCCGGGACGTCAGGGAAATGTCTCATCCCTGTCCCCAAGTCCCCGGGACGTCCCAGATGTCTGAGACAATTGGAAAAGGGGGGGTGCCCGTCTCCGCGTAACATTGGTGTTCACACAAAAACACCAAGTTGGGGTGCTCGCAAGGCACTTACCAACTTTTAACTTATTGAAACCTTGATCAAGTAAAGGTTAAGGCTCGTTTGACATAGGCATGTCATTTTGCACTAGAATTGAGCTCGAGTCAAATAGCTTGAAAAACATACGTCCACGCCAAGATACCAAACTGAAGTGCTCATCGTCGGGTCAGCAAGGCAACAAGCAGGAGGGGCACTACAAACCTCTTTAGAAAATCAACTATGCCCAAGGAAAACCGCATTTGTCCTTTGTCGCACCTCTGGACTCAGGAAATAGTGGATTGGTTCAATATCCTTCATGTCAAATTCTCTAGCCAAATCTTCCTTGCACCCAGCAGTGAACTTCTTTGAAGTACCTGTAAGTGTCAAGTCATCTACATATAGGACCAAAACCAACAAATCAAATCCATCAAATAAATAATACAGATTGGGATCTACAGCCATTTTGGTGAAGCCCAAACCTAATAGATACTCATCAATCCCCGAGTACCAAGCATGGGGTGCCTACTTCAGCTTGTAAAGAGCTTTCTTCAACCTACACACATGGGTTTCTCACCCATGCACCTCAAATTCTCCATTGATTATTGTAAACATTTTCTTCAATAAGGCCATTCAAAAAAGTTGTCTTAACATGCATCTAATGTAGCTACCTACCAGAAATACCTACTAAAAACATAATGGACCTGGGAGAAGTATACCCAACACTGGATTAAAGGTTTTCTTATTGTCAACTCCCTCTCTCTGAGAAAATCTTCAAGCTACGAATTGAACCTTGTACTTCTCTATGATGCCATCAATTGCATGTTTCACCTTGTATAGCCACCTAGAATCCACCATTCATTTCCCCACTTGTCTCGGCACAATCTCCCACACATCATTCTTCATGATGAAGTTGTACTCCACCATGGCATCCCGCCAAACCTGCTAACTTGTTGCCTCCACATAACTGGAAGGCTTTGTATTAAATGATGGAAGACATTAGTTCAACATAATTGGGAAACTTCTTAGGAGGATGACTTACATGAAAAGAAGTTCTTGAAGCACCAATTTGCTTTTCCGCCTCCTAAAATGTCTGTTGAAGCCATTTAGGCTTTCTAGTTGTCTTGGGGGTAAAGTTGTCTTTGTACCTATACTAGAACCTGCCTAATCTAAACATGTACTCCCCAAAACATATGGATCAACACTTGAGGTAGAAAGTGTTGTGTCCTCATCAACTACTACTAGAAGAACCTAAGACCTAGAAGACCATACATCCTCATCCACCTTCACATCCCAACTCACTACTATCTTCCTCTGAGATGGAACATTGATCTTGTAAGCCTTAGAGGTCTCACAATAGCCAACTACTGGGTCCTCTTCTCCTTAGGAACATGAATGAAAATTAGACTCCCAAAATATTATGAGATCAGAAACATTCAATTCCTCCCCTTTCTCTAGAGTTTTTTCCTTCTACACTCTATGAGGACACTTGTTCAATATAGACTGTTTTTGCCCAAAGAAACATATGCAAATCTAGGTCATGAACCATAGACTTAGCAATCTCTGTTATGGACTTGTTCTTTATCTTTACAACCCCATTTTGTTGTGGGTTGTATACTATTGTAAACTCCCTCTTGCTCCCTATTTCTCTGTAAAAGGAATCAAAGAATTTGAAGGCATACTCCCCTCCATCATCTAATTTAAGTACCTTGATCTTATTACCTCTCTCGTTCTTAATAAGTGTTTTGATCTCCTTAAACATGTTGAAGACCTCACCCGTGGTCTTCATAAAATAAATCCAAGTCTTTCATAAGAATTATCAATGAAAATAAAGTAGTACAAATTGCTTGTCAATGAGGCTGATGACATAGGTCCACAAACATATGAATGAATCAGATCTAGAACCCCCCTCGACCTGTGCTCACTACTCAAAAAAAAGGCCTTGGCATGCTTTTCAAGTGCGCATCCCTTGCACACCCCTCTTCTCCACCTTGAAGTTAGGGAATCTAACCACCATCTCCTTTCAGAAGAGGCAACGATCCATAGTTCAGGTGCCCAAATCTTCTCTGCCAATGCTTGACACAGATTGTCATTGGTGTTCAATAAAGCTCTCTGCTTCACTAGGGTTTACCAGCATTACTTGTAAAGGCTCCCCGCTCAAATTCCCTTGGCTAAGACTTCATCCAAACTCAGGGCTATATTGTCTACTGATGATTACTTGCTGATCATCAAAACTTAGCCCTACTCTTCAAAAAAATTAGAAAAGAAACTAAAAGGAAGATTCTTAGTCATAGCACGAACATACAGTACCTTTTGCAACTCCAAAACTTCTCATGTTGGCATGTGGAATGAGATTGACCTTATCCCAGTCATCGAGTACTTCACATCATCACCAAGCTCCACCTACATGTCTAGTATGTTGTGCCTTCAACTCTAAAGAATGCTGCCCTCTTCCAAGTCATATGTCTTCAAGGCTCCATGTTGTCAACATACCGTCCTAACACCTGAGACTATGTTGGTGGAAAGGCATAACACCATGAAAAAGTTTGTGTCAAGCTTGGTAGTCAACTCGTCTATTCCTGAAGTCTTCCGCACTTCTTGCAAATTGCTTTCTAGTGCTGATGTTGTTTGTTGTTCCCTTTCATCTTTTCTAGACACGAAGAAGCATAGTTGCCATGCTTTTTGCAATTGAAGCACTTGATAATGACTCAAACTCTTCTTCTAGTGATTAGAAGACCCTGAGTCTTCTTTCTTCTTTTGACCATTACCAAATTGTTTCTTTCCTCCATTCTTCACCCTCCTATGGAGGGCATGGTATAGATACAATCATCCTTTAAATTGCAGTTGAGACTTTTGTAGTCTCATCTCTTCTCCGATGAAAGCACCCACAATTGCTTGAAGTCAAGTAACTTTTCCTGACCACAAATATCTTTGATAGACTCCAAAATCATGCACTTTAGACATTATTTAGTCCCGGTCTCATACTACTATTTATATGGTTTTTGAGTGAATGAAAGTAACCTATATTATACCCCCGTCTTTTGGCCATTTTACGAATTACAAAATTCTGTCAGAAATTCACAGCCGTGCCTTCAACAGCTGAATACTTGCCTAGTATGTAATATCTTGTTGCTAGAGACGTCCATTTTAGCTGAAACTTTGGATCTTGGAGCGCACAAAAATAGGCTAGAATAATGCGGTGCCCACAGGCGCCTTGGTCCCAGTCAGGACGCCCTGAATCCTCTAATTCACTTTCCCACCTACTTTTTGGGCACTTTCTAGCACGTTTGAGGCATTCTATATTTTTGGTGGTCGGTCTCTTCGGGGTTAGTTACGAAATTAGAACAAGTAGAACTCATCACTACCAATATAAAGTTATGAAACCATAATGAAGGATCTCTCAACACCTAAGCACTACTATCATCACCGTAAGGATCTGCACTCCATCAAAGGCTGGATATTTGCATCCATCTAGCTGCACATCACAAGGCACAAGGTATGGTTCATCTGCATCACACTGCATAGGAGAGAAGTTTATTTTATTCCATCCACCATTTTATGGACATATTTTTCACATAGTTATTGCTCGACTACTTCTTACAAAGTGAAGACTAGACCCATAAGAGCAACCTCTACAGGCATCCAATTAGTTCACACTGAGATGTACATCGCGTCTGCAAGCATGTAGTGCATTTGCTCAGTTAGTAACTCCACCATTGTGGCAGCTGAGGACAGTTTTTCCCTTCATAATGCAAGTCTTTCATTTTTCTAGGGGTTTGATGCATCGTAAAATGGGGTTTTGCAGGTCTCATCTTCATGTTCTGATTTCCAACGACTTTATCACGCAAGTCCAGCGAAGCTAGTGCGACCTAGGAAGCGATAGGCAATGCAATCATTAAGCGACCTTTTCCATCCTTGATTTAATAGGTTATTAGAGTCATATAAATTATCATAAGTGCTCTATAGGTGCACTTTATAATAATCAGACTAGGGCGTCCACAGGCACCCCTGTACCTATCCAAATATCCTAGTGGCCGCTCAAATTGCCTAGATAGGCTACAGGTTTTCTGGACTTTGGCACAGTTGATATTCCTCTTGAATTTCTCCAGCCATCATTGCAACTCCAATCCAACTTCCCATCATTCGAAGACAACTGAGTTCCTTCTTAACTCTCCTCTAGCCACTCCTAGGGTTCTTATTCATCCCTTCCTCACCTTTCTGATGAGGGTCTAGCTCTGGGTCACTTTTCCCTATTTAGTATAGCTTTGAAACTTGTACTCTTGTCACTTCTCCAGATGAAAACTATCAAAAAAATGCTCGAAGTTAGGTAATTAGTCCCGACCATCAGATAACCTTGAACAAAGTTATGCCATGGTGGATTGAAGCCATTCAGAGCAATACAAACTAGCTCATTATCTTTGACTTTATTATCAACTACACCAATCCGACCTCTAAGCTTTGCTAGCTTCCATCAGATAGCTTGCCAGCGGTATATATGTCTTGCTCATGTTGATAGTATTGAGCTTGTTCCTCAAAAGCATCATGTTAGATTCATTCACACTCTAGTACAAGGTTCCCAAGGCATCACACATCTCCTTGGCAGTTTTCTTGATGGTGGCTATACGAGGGATCGGATGGTCCATCACCAAATCCAAGAGGATTCATTGGTGAGCCTTCATTGCCTTCTTGTTATACTCTACCAAATATTTGCAATTTGTGGGAGGCGTAACCTTCTTCTCCACAAGGTACCATAATTTTGTTTCTCCTAGGATATTCGACAATCTTAATTTCCACCACACATAGTTAGAGGATACCTTCAACAAATGACTCTCTGCGTACACTTGAGAGTTGCCATTGTTGCTATTGTTTGAACAAGCTTCAATCTACGATCACAAGAATTAGCTAGGGTTTCACAGCTTACAACCTTTCATAGGTCCAAGTGCCACTAACACAATTTTGCTTCAATCATTGAAGTTTAGACATACTGCCAATTGAAATCCTCGTACCAGCTCTCTACCCTCCAAACGACTAGCTTGTCCACACATGTAACTGGGAAGACTTCAAAATTTGTGCTTTGATACCATGTTGAAAAATCCTCCACACCATGGCAAGTTGACTCTGATCTTAAAGAACCCTCAACTAAATAGCTCAAAACTGAAAGGCAATCAAAACTACTGAACTTTGCATGCTATAGTCTACCATTACATACAATAGAGAAAAACTAACTGAAAAATACTTAGATCTGCTCCAAATCATATCACAAGTTCATTACTCAGAAAACAGATGTTGCAATGCTTTGGAGCATACTCTAAAAAAACACACACACTGAATGAATAGACCACCTACCTTAGGCCCTCTTTTATAGCTGAAGAAGAGTTCCTAAAAATAGCCTGGATTCTGAAACTAGGTCCATCCCGAATTAAATCAACCCTTGACCTAATTTTATCCTAAGTAACTGTACCCTTAAATAGACAAAGTCAAACTTTACAAAAGCAAACTACTAAATAAAGAACCACATTTCTAAAACTAGAATGCTAAGTACATAGAAGCAACTGTTAAATCTAGACAACCAAGATTAGGACTACTATTCTCAATGACTGTATGCTCTGCTGAAGTGCACCCAAGTTCCAATGCGCCCTGCTGGAGGATACATTGTGAAGTACCATAATCTAACAGCTCACTATAATTTACAAACACCTTATTGGAAAACAAACGATGATATTTTCTAGTTAGTAGATTCTGAAGTAAGCTTGTTTAGATTGAAACATCAAGAATAAAGTAGTTCAACATGTAAAATTTTCCAAGGCATTCTATTAGGATGAAAATCTATGAAATGGTCACACAAAATTTATACATTAAAAACTATAGATAGATGAATGTAGCTTCAACTTGAATAATTACCAAATTTAATGATTTTTTTTCTGATATCTGCAAAAATGATTTCTTTTGTCTGATATCTGCAAAGTTGTTATTAAAGAAAAATATAGATAGTTGAATGTTGTTTCAACTTAGATAATTAATAGGTTAAATGATTATTTTGGTCTGATAAATGCAAGGATTAAAGCCAAACATATTTATATTGCACCGAGGTTGATCTTTGAAATGTTTCTCAAATTACATGCTACTCAGTTGAACATCCTTTGAAGTTCGTAGCATCCCCATTGGTTGGGACATTAGAAAGTGTTTTTTGGCCCAAGTGGATCTGGCCATACCTGGAATAAAAGAGGACGTTCTATGTGTGGTCAAGGGGCATTTCGCACATCCTAGAGATTGATAGGATGTCCCTAATGTAATCAGATTACTCTATTGTTCATTCAAACAATAAACAAAAGGTGCCAAGAAAGTTTCTAAGCTTAACCTAGCCTAACCCACTATCTATAATTTATTTAAAACCATAGTTATCATATTCGTACGAATATGGTCCAAATTCGGTTCAGACCGAATTTTTTGGGAAAACCGAACTTGTTCAGTATATTTGTTTTTAGCTTTTGCCTTAAAAATAATTATTTGAAAAAAAAAACTAGGTTAAAGTGTTGAAAAGTAAAAAACGTTTAAGGAAACTAAAAAAACCCTAATAGCAACATGATGTGAGAGGCAAAAAGAGTCTTAAATACAGTATGGTGAGCGGTGAAAGGAAGAGAAACACCACACGAATAAAAGAAAATGGAGAAGGTAAAGGGAAAGTGAAAGGCTAGACACCAATGGCTAAATGTGACCTGCATGTTGATTTTCCACCAAACGCGACCTCAGCCATTGAAATCCTCCGACCTTTGAAATTTGCAAAAGCTCAACGGTGCACAATCAAAGCGGGTATGTAAACGTATTTGCATTGTTTGGTCGAGAGGACATAGATCATATTATATATTAATCATAATATATTTAAATCAAATATACAATATGGTAATACTTAGGTTTACTGTTAAACAGTTACATAAATTTTATTATTTTAGGTTTAATGTTTAGTATTTTAGTTTGATTATTTTAGGTTTAACATTTAGTATTTTACTTTTATTATTTTAGGTTTAACGTTTAGTATTTTACTTTTATTATTTTAGGTTTAACGTTTAGTATTTTTATTTATTTATCAATGATTTGTTAAACTTAGTTTTATTTTATTTTAGGTTTAATTGTGTGTTACTTTAGTTTTAATTTAATAATTAAAATTTTCCACAAATTGTCAAATACAACTTAAGTTATTTAACAAAATTACAAAATTACTTTGTATTTATTTTAAGATTATCTACTATTTAGTTTTTTATTATTTTTACTTTAATTTTAAAATGAAAAAATTAAGTTATATTTAGTATTCACTATATTTCATATAATATGTTTTATATAATTTAAGTTCCAATATAATAGGCTTTATTTTATTTTAAAATCAATATTATAAATTATTGTTTATTTATGTGTTAGTATGTAAAAAATATTAGTTAAACTGTAATATTTATTTATTTATTAAACCATAATTGTTATTTATTAATTTGTTGGTAAGTAAAAATGCTAAAAAATGTTAAACCTTAATATTTGAATTTTGTAGGTTCAGAAAGTAGTTGAACGGTAAAGGTAAAAACAAGTTGGTCAAGATATCTAGCAGCAATTGTCCCTTGGAGATGAAATACATTGTCCAGAGTGATGATAATAAAAAAAAAATATGAGATGCACCTTATGCAATGGCAATATTACAGGTAATGTAACTAGAATTCGGTACCATTACCTGGGAGGATCCGCAAATGTGAAGTGGTGTCCAATAGCAAATGGGAATTCAGAGGAAGCAAAATATTTTATAAAATCAAGTGCAAGCTAAATCTAATGTGAGTTTGTTGGATCATTAACTTTAGAAGCAAACAAAGCTAAAATCCAACACTCTATCTCACAAATGGGCTTAGTTCAAGTTGCTCTCCATCGCCATTTTTCCAAGAAAGTGGAAGTGTCAGCGGAGTTGAAAAGTCACAAGGCTCATTGAAGTCTATGTGGAGGCCACAACAAAAACATGAGGTAGACAGGTTGATAGCTAGTTTATGCAGAGGCCATCCCTTTCAATGTAATTCGTTCCCCACATTTCAAATATTTCATAGATGCAGCAATTGAGTTTGGGAAGGGTTACATGTTGCCTTGTTATGACAGACTAAGACCCAGTCTTCTTGAAGAGGGGGTTACAACCATATCTAGTGAGCTAGATGAAATGAAGAAAAGTTGGAAAATGACAAGTTGCACAATAATAAGTGATGGATGATCCGATTTGAGGCAAAAGCCCCCATAAAATTTTTCAGCAATATCTCGGCAAGGTGTAATGTTTATAAAATTAATTGATACAAGTAATGAGCTGAAAACTTCTCTTTTCATTTCCAAATGCATTGAATCGGCGATTTTGGAGATGGGAGAAGATAATGTTGTTCAAGTTATTACAGATAATGCAACCAATTGCAAAAGAGTAGGTGATATACTCAAGGATAGATTTCCTCATATCTTTTGGACGCCTTGTGCAGCTCATGTGCTGGATCTTTGCTTGAAGATCTATCAAAAATAGAATGGGTAAGTAATATTGTGACTAAAGAAAAACAAATCTCTAAGTTTATCCTCGATTACCGTTTGAAATTGAATTTGTATCGTTCTTTTGCATAACGTTAGCTTTTTTCCCCCGCTAAAACAAAATTTGCCACCAACTTCATTTCTTTGCATAGGGAGGTCAAGGAGAGGACAACATTAAGAAATGTGGTGATTACTAATGAATAGGTAGAGTCAAAGCTTTCCACGGAAACTCGGTTCAAAAAGAAATTGAAAAAATTATATTAGGGGACACATTTTGGGAGGGTGCCAAGAAGATAGTAAAAATGTTTGAGCCACTTGTTCAAATTTTGAGAATGGTTGATGGTAATAATCCATGCATGGGTTTTGTGTATGAGGGCATTGACAGAGCAAAGGAAGATTCAAAAGATACTAGTAGATGATATTGAAGAAGTCAAGCGTATTTGGGAAATTGTGGACAAACGATGGTTCATGCTGCATCGCCGTCTACATGCAACAGCCTACTATTTAGATCCTAAATTAGTAGAGGTAAATCATGATGCAGATGAGGAGATAAAAAGAGGTATACGTGCAACAATAGATAGGTTGGTACTTGATGAAGATGTGAAGGAAAAAGCAAGAGAACAACTTACCATTTTCAAGAACCAACTTAAAATGTTTGGTGAAAAGGAAGTAAGAGCAAGCAAGATGAAGTGGGGATGATCTAAATGGTGGCAGATTTTATGGGTCTTCTACTCCATATTTGCAGAAGTTTGCCATGCAAATCTTCAGCCAATGTTTCCAGTGCTTCTGCTTGTACAAGAAATTGGAATAAGATAAGATAAGATAAATATATTAAATGTCCAACAAATGACCACAAAAGTAGGTCAATGGGATAGCAACCATACAAAGAAGGCGAAAAAGATTCCAGCTAGAGGACCAAAAGGTCTCCAAGAACAACTAGAAAAGACTAGGAAGAAGAGAAGAACGGGTAAAGAAAGAAGCCCGAAAAAAGCTTGCAGAGCCCGGACATGTAAAGGAAGAAGAGGAAGCAAGAAAAGAGGAGGCAACAGACCCCCACAAACAAAAGGAATCGATTTAATTCACACAAACAAAAGGAATCGATTAGGGGCTCAAAAACTCTCTAATCTTGTTTTTGTGCATAGCAATTTACGATTGCTTACTCACTCTCTTGCAAATGAAGATGACAACTCTCGCCTAGGAAAAACGTGTTTTGGAGATGAAGAAAATGTTGTTGATTATGAGCCTACTACTACAATATTAGATGAAGATGCAAGTAATACTTTTGATGTAGAAGTAGGATTTGATGATGCGAATGTTTAAAATTGCATTTTGCTTGATGCTCAAAACTTTTAAGTTTGAGTAATGAATAATTATCATTGCTATATTTAATATCAATATGTATGAACTCTAAATTTTGATTGTTTGAGTCATAACTGTAAGACTTAAGTTAACATGGATTTTTCTTTGCTTTTATTTGTTTTAGACTTTAGTATACTTGTATGTTGATTTATTTGTATGTGTGATTGATTTTTGTAAAGCAAGTATGGATAATTATTCATTTTTAACTTTTTTTAAAATTCATAATTTTTTTGAACCAAACCGAACTTTTTGCAAAATTCCAAACTTCCAAACTTTTTCTTTGTCAAAACAACCTGAACTTTTTAAAACATGGTAACTATGTTTAAAACTAATCCTAACCCAACTCATAACATAAAAAAGAATAACCCAAAATTCAAACACAAGATCAGCAGCTTGATTTGACATGTTTGAGAATGAAAGGGTTATATTGTAAGAAGTCTTGAAAAAGATTAAGCTGACTAATATCTTGGAAAAATTAGATAGTCTTATAATTTAATCAAGTACCATGGATGTATCTAGTTGGATAGAAACAAAATATAACAAGTAGGGTTGTTAGACTAAGATAATAGATGTTAAGAACGCAATACCCAACATGTCAATAGTCACCTAACCAAAATTTGATATTATAGTCATGACATGTAAATAAATACGTGACCGAATACCAACAGTAGGAAGTTAAGTTAGGTGGGATGGTTAAGGCATTACATTTAAGGAGGAAAATATTGTGAGGAAGGATGATTCATTTTGTATATAATTAATCATCAATGATCCACAGGGATCCATCCCCCCCGGAAAAATGATGTTTTTAGAGACGGGGATGTCCCCGAGATGGCAGGATGCCACGAAAGCATCCCTCCACTGTGCCCCCACCACCACCACCAGACTGGGGACGTTCCTCGGACATCTTTCTCAAAGAGGGGACATTAGTGGGGCATCGGGGGTGCATCAGGACGTTCCTAAGCCTTCAAAGAGACTTTCTAAAGTCTCTCGATTGTACCGTAAACACCTGGCCATTTCTGTGTTAAAAACTTGCAAAAAGTAATTTTGTTTTTAAAAATCAGGACGTTCCTAAGCCTTCAAAGAGACTTTCTAAAGTCTCTCGATTGTACCGTAAACACCTGACCATTTCTGTGTTAAAAACTTGCAAAAAATAATTTTCGTTGTTAAAAATCAGGCATTTTTCTTTATGTATGTGCCCCCACCCTCCCTAATAGTTTATGGGCACCACCCAAACCCCAAGCACTCACAAAAAAAATAAATAAATAAACCTCATATGCTCACTCCATATTGCTAACAAAACTTGAAAGCATTGAGCAAGGCTGCAAGCAAAACAGCTGCATAGCAAGAGTGGGAGCAAGAAAGGCTGAAAGCATGAGAGCATTAGCAATAGGGAAAGCAACAGCAAAAGGAAGAGCAAGTGCCAAGTCTTCATTCATCAACCATTCAACTTTCAACAAGTTCATCAAACCCTAAAGCCTTCAAGGTAAGTCATGGCCCTTCATCTTTTGGAATTTACATTTTTTATTTTAAATTTTAAAATCATTAAATGTTCATTCCTAAATGGTTAAATCTGAAATCAATGATTATGTGAGAGCTTTTTTTTCCAATTTAGCTACATAATAAAATTGTAAATTGTTCATAGAATCAAATATGGTTATAAAATGCTGTTTTTTGGGTTGATGAACGGCTGTTTTTCCTGAAAACAGCTGTTAGATAACCCTAAAAACAGCATTTAAGAGTTTAAGTTTCAACTTTACAATTATAACAGCAGTATTTTAGGTTTTTAAATTTATTTATTAGATTATATTGAAATGTTTATTTGCAAATTTCCGTAAATATTAAATAGCTGATTAATACTAGTCAAATTAGGATTTCATCTTTTATGTATCCTCTACTTCTGCACTTCGTGTGACCTGAAGTAAGAGAAACAAAAGTGAATCCTTGTTTGACGAAGGTTGAAGAACAAGGATTCATATTTTTGTGTATCCTCTGCTTCTATGCTTCATGCAACCTAAAGTAAGAAAAACAAAATGAAAATCCTTGTGTCTTGAGCCCTTGAATAATGACATATGTATATTTTCAAAAATTAAAATTTAAACCCTAAATTTCATTTCTTGCAATGTCACTATGAGTTCTCACAGCCTGAGTGACAAAAAGGATTAGCAAGAGCCTATGGGGGTTGAAACTAAGACTCTGAGTACAGTTTTGGTGCAGGATGGGGGCAGGGAGTGGGTGTTGTTGAGGTAAGTAGTTATATTGAAAGAGCACATTTTAAATTAAAATTGATCTAACCAGAGATTCAAGGCATCCTTCACTTGCCCTTCAATCATGTGACTCAATGAAGAGGCTTAACAGTCTATGCAGCTACAATAGGATATATATTAATGGTGTTGGAGGCCTGACAGCATTGCTCACTGAGATAAACAAGAGAAACCATTTCAAATGGACGAAGCAAACAGAAACTGCATCCCAGACAATGAAGAAGGTAACGACATCAACCCTTATACTCGTTCTTGCAGATTTCCACAGCCAATTGTCATAGAATGTGATGAACCAAGCTTTGACATAGGGAATGTTCTCATGCAAAATCATTGAGTGATTGCTTTTGTGAACAGAAAATTCAATGACAAGAAGTAATTTTGTAATTATGACAAGGAAATGTTGGCCCTTATACATGTGAAAAAAATTATGCAATAACTATTGGGACAGCATTCATATTTGGATTGATCACCAAAGCTTGAAGCGTTTTTAATTCCAAAAGACCTTCACAGAGCATGCAAAGTGGGTAGGCAAGCAAGCCCCAAATTTTGACTTTGAAATACATTTTTCATTATCTCGAATACCTGAAATAAAAGCCTTTTCTACAGCTGAACCCAGATAGAATGAAATGTTGTTGAACAAATATGCCAAGAATGAAAAGGCTGCTGCTCTGCTACTGAACCAAGACAAAACACATGAAGAACACAGCAAACATTCATTTTTAGGTGATGTAGTTTTCTACAACCACATATATCTGGGGTCAAATTTTAGATTCGTGAAAAGTTTCTATCTGAATTTCATACTGCCTAGCTGCTAATGGTGTGTTTTTTTAAAACCAATAACAACAACAGAAGTAAATTCTACTGGGGAGACTCAAATCAGATGTTTACAACTTTGTTGCATCATATGAGACTTTCCAAAGGAATAAGACAGAGACTGAAAAGTCCTGACCTGCTAACTGCAACCCACTCCTAAAACAAAAGTGGGAATCCATCAGTATGAACATTATCACAAGGTTACCGACTGGGTTGCCAGGAAAGGGAAACGGATACAGGAACGCAAGTGGGTACAAATCACAGAAACACTGATTTTCAAAAAACTCTTGGAAACAAAACGGCACAGAAATGTCTGTACAATATATTATAAAAAAGATTAATATATATTAAAAAAATGCATAATACTCATTTTTAGTCGAATAGCATTCATGAGTTAAAACATTCAAGATGCTTAAAATTTTGGGTGTGTTTTGTAATGGACCAAAGGTGAGTTTATATAGCTTTTGTGTTTTCATTTTTTCGGCAACCTGTGCCATCGTAAATGGGACAAAAATGTCTAAGGTACGTACCGGAAATGGTATAAAAATGGCAGATTCATTTCCATACTGTTTCTGGTATGGACCCAGGGCAGAGGAACGTTTCCAGCCTGTTTCCAATACCATTCCCGAATCAGAAACATCTGCAAGCAGATACAGGGGAAGGGCAGGCAGAGATGTTTCCTTGGAACATAGATTGCCAATAATCAGAAAAAACTCCATTTTTGTCTCAGTTGATCAATTCTATAAGCCCACTTTATTGCTATAGATTTCACTAACAAATCCTCACACCACGTTTAAGTTGTCCATGTAGATAGCATGGACTTCCAAAGAATATTGTTAGCGATAGAGATCCAAAATTCATGAGCAACTTTTGAAAGGAGTTATAACTCTAAAATTGATGGATAAACGGAGATCACTTATAAATGTCTTCATGGCTACTTGCTAGATTGTGTGACAAATCAGCAGACAGCACGGTCAATATGGCTGTATTTGGCAGATAATTGCTTCAATGCCAACTACCACTATTACAAAGCGTCCCTTGTTTATTCGTTGGACCATTGAAGAAACCCATGTACCAGCAATAAGAGACTTACTTGAAGAAAATCAGAAATATTAAAGTAGTGAAAGAATAGCTTAGAGCGGTTCAAGATAGGATGGAGGCCCAGTAAGATCATCATCATAGTAAAAGAGGGTTCCAAGTTAGTGACCAGTATTTCCTAAAGCTGCAGGTGCATAGGCAAAAATCTATTACAGCGAAAGGAGAAAGAAAGCATGGATAAAGGTACTACAGACCTTAAAAAGTACTAGCAAAAGTAGGACAAGTTGCATACAACTTCCAGCAAGTGCACGTGTACATAATATATATTTCATGTTTCATGTTTGAAGAAAATAGTTTGGCCAAGGGGTCCAAATCTCGAAAACCCTGCCACAAATAGATGATGAAGGGCATCTCATTTTGATCCCTGAAAACATTCTGACCACCATAGACAAAACATTGAGAAACAAAATGTTGTATGAGTGACTTATTCAATAGATGGACCAGCTACCGGAAGAAGCTACATGGGAGAACCCACATAATCTCCAGCACCCAGTATTACAATTGCAATAGGACAAAGCAATTCAAGGAAAGGATGACTATTCTGGTGCCCACAATAATGACACTATTGGGCAGTGAACCCAACCCACTTTTAGTTTTTTTTGGCAACTGGGCACGCCACTTTTGGAGTTTGAAGACTAACACCTTCTACTCAATGTGTCAGTACACCTTTGGGCAATGGTTTAGACCATTCAATCTTTTGGTCGATGTGTCTAGGTTCAATGTAGTCAAGCTCTTTTGAAGGATTTGGTAAGGATAACATAAATAGGTTATCCCCGTGCAAAGTCTATAAAAAAATTTGTTCCAGCTAATTTGGGTAGTGGGTCATGTCTTCTGGATTACTACCTTTTTGGCAGTCTTTAAGGCTGAATCTCTCCATATTGATTTTGGAATTGGCCTACATTGGCAGCCTTATTTTCTGCTTTTAGCATGTTTTTCAATGGAATGCTTTAAGTTTATTTTGGACCAAGTTTTCTATTCACTACAATCTAGTAGTTTCAAATTTCTGTTAAATGTTTCAAAATTTTACTTTTAAACTTCAAGTTAGTAATTTCCATTTTTTCAAACATATATCAGTCCAAAATTTCCATATAGATTAATTTCAACCTAAGCTAACGCTCCTGATATTGGTATGGATACCAATATAGAGTTTGGGTATTCTGGTACATCATTTTTTTGCCCTGCATACGGCCATACAATAACATTAAATTATTAAAAAACTATATATTCTCACCTTAAACAAAAAGAAATTAACCACATGATATGCATAGAATAAACAAAATAACCACAAAACACTCCTGATAAATTAATAATGATAACCGAATGCCCCATGTCATGATAATGATAACTGATAATGATAACTTAGGGTTTTGTGAAGGCAATTTGTATCTGGCACTAAGCTCATCTTCTTGCAGCTTCGCTGCAATGGGATAAATTTTGCCAACTTAATCTGTTTAAGTTCAAGTTTCTTACTTCGAAGTTGACACATTGAGGCCACCAAGCATCAACTCAGTAAGGCCCTGTCAATCGAGGCTATTCTTCTGATATTCTTCAGCATTGAGTTTGAGCTCACGTCTAGAGGCAAGGGCAGCTAGTTTTGTCTAATGTAAATAGCTATCTTCCTTCCCTCGTTTACATCGTTATCGATTAGGTATGTATTGTTTTTCAGTATACTTTTCCATTGTTTCCTTTTATATACATTTATCTTGCTCGTGGAGCTACCGTGGTTTTTCTAGTCCTGTTCTCTATTATTCCAAGCCATGTACTTCATTGCCATAAAATTGATTTGGACATTTGAAACTTTGAACAATATTAAAACGCTTCAGTTTCAACTTCAGTTTTGATTTCAGTTGTGCTGCTATCTACATGAAACAACTACTTAAGAACTTGGCAGGCCATACCTGTCAGGCCCCTCTGACTCAGCCCCATCTACGAAAATAGAAAATCCAATTTAACAGCTTCTTGAAAGCCTCTTGCCAGACCTTAGCTCCCTCCTTCCATACAGATCATCTGATTCATTTTACATCACAAATCCCAAGGCTTCTAATTTTTCCTCTCCTTACTCTGCAAATGCATAGGGCATGCATTCATCATCTACATTCTGATCCCACTGGACAATCCACAGGACATACCTACTCCATCAACATTTGGCTCCCATTGAACTGATGAGTCCTAGTAATTGTATTTGCAGGATAATTATGTTTATTATATGATCATCTCGCTGCCATCATGTCTCCTCTGTTTGGGGACTGAGACTCTATTGAGTAAAATAACTATGGTACATCATCTGGGTAATGAGAAGGAAGTTATCACAATATCCAAACACAACTATTTTCCTTGAATATCAGCGGGAGAATTTTCGTTGGTCATAATTTTGATTCATGAGCAAATTCTTGAAATGGCTTCTGCCAGTGCTCAAATTCAGATTTGATTGAAAAAGGTTACTAAATATGGTGACATCACAAGGATTTACTGCTTTTTCCGTATTGTTTGCTCAGCCATTCATAACTGTGAAATATTGGTGTTCTGTAAAAAATTATATAATTTGATTTTTTTTAACTTAAAAAGCGGATCTGAGAAGTATATACTATTTAATATTGATTTTTAGTATAGGAATACCTAACTCGTTAGCTTCGGAAAAAAAAATCTTTTAAAGCAGGTTTTGGAATGGGATTTCAGCAGCTTTTGGAACAAATTTGAAGTTGAAGTTTAGGAAGGAGGTGACAGGACCAAGGAGGGGTGCTGCTGGAGACCTTCAGTTTAATTTCTAATGGAGATTCATGCAGGAAAAAAGACCGCTGAAAGGCAGAGTATGATACCCCATGGAATTGAAGGTGGATTGTTGACACTTGACATGAAATATTCCAAGAAAAATGGTTTAGAGTAAATGGCACACAAAGTATTGAAAAAAAATAATCAAATACGGCTGCTATAAAGATTGGCTGCGCCTTGTTTGAGATAATACTCAAAGGGATATCTTCTTTTTTTCCGTCCCATATTTGAGGTCCACCGTTAAAAAGATCCGTATGAAAGTTGCTACCTTGATTGAAAATGTTACGTATTGTCCAATTTTGAAACAACTGGATTTTCATAATTTAACAATTTTAGATATCAATTTTCATAATTAATTGGATGCAATATTAGCATCGGATTCATTCCTTCGCTGAATTAATTATCACGAGTAATTATTTCTTCTATGACTGATCTCCAATGAGGGAGAAAAGCCCGTCTAATGCTCATTGCATAATGTAGTAAAAAGCAGCGGTGCATGCCATAGTTTTATCTATTGCTAATTCAGGGTTTTATAGCAACCCTTAAGAAAAGAAAAAAGACCATTTGGATTCAGTTGGAATTGCAGAAGAGAGGCAAGGAACAGAACTCACATATTCGCACAGGAGTTTGAGGTGATCTTCCATGAGATGCCCTCCTTCCTTAACCTTGACAATCCATTCGTCCAGATCCAAGGAGATCCACTGCTATTACTAATACTAGATGGGTCTGCAAGAAAACTTTACAGGTGGTCTCAGAGACATGAGAACGGAAGAGCTAGACAGTGTAAATATGGGATCCGTGGAGCAACGTTTGGGATCCGTGATGCAGCAAGCTTTCATTTTCAATTGGAAAGGTTGTTAGGTTGTTATTATTTTTTATGTAGGAGAGGCTTATAATGTTAATTTTGTTGGAGTTGTAATTAGAAGTGAAATTGTGCGCACTAACATATGTACTTATTACTATTACATTATATTTTCATTGTGTTGTTATATATGGTTTTTGAGCAAGAAGATTAGACATTGGTGGCAAAAGTCTTGATTTTCTATTGCTTTTGATTTATCTGGTTGTCACTCCTTTTCATGATTTTGTGGACTCATTTCTCTAATTTTGGTCGTGTCACATGGATCAATGTTATCATGTCTTAACCGTTTTGTTTTTCGAGCTTTCCGGACCGAAGCATATGGAATGGGCCATAGTGTTCATACGTTATGGGTCATCCCATCTGCTTTGGACATGCCGTGCTTTTCTCTAAAACATTTGCATTGTGCTTCTTCACCACTTTCTTCTTATTTGAATTTTATATTTGGGGTCGGCCTTTTGATCACCAATGTCAAAATTTAAACAAAGAAACTCATATATATACCTAGCTTACTGAGGGACTTAAGGGGGGCAACTATAACTATCTACTATCATTCTTTGAACAAAAGGATAGGCAAAAAGACTGCATTATCACAACAAAGGGAGGGCATTATTCCGAATTCCATACCACACATCTACATTGGGAAAAGTAGGCGAAAAGTAGTGTAACTCGTTATTTGGTGTGACGCACACAAGGGAAAACATAGCTTCAATGTGACACAATTACAATCGCACATACACCAAAACTACATAGAGTCTTAAATGTAGTGCAACACTCAATGGAATCATAGCAAAGTGATCGACGAGCTCAGTCCGACTTAAGCATATGCATTCTTTATTTTAGACCAATGTGTGCTTGAGTACCATACATGGTAGCTAAGGTTTATTTTGTATGTGTTATCCTGTAAAATTGACAAGGGCAATTTTGTAGGTAACCATACCAAAATTACACTTTGGTCCCCTAAGGAGGTCTGTTAACGTTCAAAATGGCCTAAAAACTCCCATTCCGGAAATCAAGTTTTAAGAACTTAACCATTTTCACCTTTTTGAACTGGGCGCAAGAAATGTTGTGTCGACATCATAAAATGTGCGCCCCTTAGAAAATCCTTTGGCACCCAAAATGTCATGTCAACATCAATGAAGTAGCGCCCCTTTGGCATAGAAAATAACATGTCAACATCATCAAACCTGCACCTAAAATGTGCACTAAGGCACGAGAATCAACATGTCAACATTCAAAATGTGCGCCAAGTAAATTCCCTAAGGCGCTAGAGATATCATGTTGACAACATGAAAATTATACCCTTTGGACATTCTCATGTTGATGCCATAATTATGCGCTTAAGGCACTGAAACTTTTATGTCGACACTAACCAACTTTCGCCAAGGTGCATTTAAACCCATGTCGACACTTTGAAAATTGTGCCAAAGAAAGTTGGTGGGGTAATTAATGCCAAATTTTCTATATATAGGTGCTTAACACCTGTCATTTTCACGAATTGAAAATTGTGAAAAGTATTCCTCTGCACCTGTCAGCTATCCCTATCACGCCCGCGTGCCGTTTTTCAAGTTTGTGGACCCCAACGTCATCCTTCATCCTTTATAAAACTGGGTAAGTGGATTTTATCACTCTTGTTATTGTTTGTGGTTTTGTTTCTTGGTTATTGTTAGGTTTTAGGGTTGTTATAAACCAAAAGGTTAAATCTAAAATGAATAAACTACCAATCCATAACCATCTGAAAACCACCTTATCCCTCCTTCCAGATCTACAAATCTGAGAAGGCCTCTACCTCAGAAGGAACCATCCTTTATATATCTGCTTACTGCCTTGCGAAAAGTCCCTCTCCTCCCTACCATTTTGCAAAACCAAAGAGAGAGAAAAAGTCATGTAAATAAATCAAAGAAATTACAAAGAAATCACTAAAAACTTTGGTGCACTCTTTTTTCATGTTGCAACCCCCATAGTCATGCCTTGGTGCACTGTCCCCACTTGCAACATATCTCTAACCTGCGCCAAGTATAAAACACTTAGCAATCTTGTAAGGGTGCAGGCACATCCTGACCAACATCAACATTAGATGTTGTGTCCTCCAAATCCCCGCCAAGCAGTTTTCCTTTGGTGCATTGATCTCCTTTGCAACATCTTTTGAAATTGTGCCTTGGGCACACTTAAAATCCATGCAACACCATCCTTTTCAGCACCCAGCTAAAGTAAATTTCCTAAGGCGTAGGCGCATGATTCCTTGACATCAACATGCCATGTTGTGTGTTGCAAAACCACGCCCCACGCCTTTCTCCTTGGCGCTAAAACCTTTTGTGCAACACTCCTCAAAAGTGTGCCCCTTTATAACCCTTTGGCACAACTTTTCTCCTATCAACACAGGTGCACCTTTTTGCATGTTCAACATCCCCAAAAGTGTGCCCAACCTTTTTAAGCCTCTGCAACATGTTATGAACTTGCGCCTTGCGCCCTAAGCCTTATAATTGCTCATTCTTCTTTCTGCAAGATTTCATTATGGATAACATGATGGTTGACATGGCTCTTCTGTGTTGGACCTCCTTGATTCTCCTTGCAGAACAACAACAGCCATCCTCAAGCTCACACATGTCTTCGTCAAGCAAAAATCCAACCAAGTCTAAAGGTAAAGCTAAGTTGATAGAACAAGAGATGAAGTACAAATATCAGAAAGTCAGGATGCCTGACTCATACGCAGAGAGTGATCTTGATATCAGAGACTCTGAGCTTGGGCACATTGATATGGAAGACTTCTGGGCAAGAACCAACCAGGCAACTAGTGGCCCCTGGATGAACAAACTAGTGGGCAGTGGATTACACTTTGCAGCTGGGCTGCCAGGTAAGTGCTATTAATAACGAGTTCATCATGTTGGTGGCTCGATGCTATAACAAGGACACAAGATGTGTCGAAGATAAAGAGGGAAAGACGGTCATCGACCTAACTGCTCGTCACTTTGAAATAACCCTGGGCATTCCTCATCATAGGCAGTATGTCGCCATAAGCCTAGAAGACTGCAAGAAGGCATGGGACGACAATGAGGACAAGTGTATGTAAATGATGAATGAGCTATATCTTAAGAACAAAAATCCGGTGAGCAGATGGCCACAGACCATCCACCACAGTGACTTCAATGAGGAACTGAGTGATACAATCACCTTCCTGAGCAGAGTGTTTGGGCTTCCTGATGCCCATCATTTCCATAAATGGATGTTGAGGTACTTAGAGACCATGAGAAAGAATGTGCCTGAGCAACATTTTGGCTGGGGGAAATCATCAGCGACACCATCTCTCAGCAACTTCAACAGGTCATGACAACTGGGAAGTTCTATATGAATTCCTACGTTGTATACGTTGCAGCATCAGCAAGAGATTTCGCAGGCCTAGCTCGGAATGGGGTATGGCCCCAGGTCAAAATATATGAATACTACCCAGAGCTAAGGCTTGAGAACAACATCCCCCAGTTCTCAAAAATCAATGACGCCTTCTTCTATGAGGTGATCTACCTATTGAGGCCAAATATGAGACATGGTTGAACTAGCCCTAGTGTGATCATTGTCACAAAGAAGTGGGGAGCATTGTTCACTCAGTTTCCCACATTCACATATCTCAGGGCACGATGAATTTTGAGGGTGAACCAACAAAGCTACCAAGGTATGCGAGGCCCAAGCTGATTCTCTTAGAGTTGTCAAGGCAACTAATCACATACCATGAGAGATGCATGAAGAGAAAGAAGGGAGGAACTCCATTCCCCCTTACAGTGGGCCGATACACCTGCACCACACTGGCCAAAGCATGGGAAATGTATGCCGAGCTTGAATTGTTGAATCTAAAGCACAACTTCCCAGCCAGGCCTACCTTTGATTGTCCGAGGTTGCCTCCCAAAGGAAAAAATTGATCCTATCCATGTCCCTGAGATCGAGGACATCTACATCGACCTAACACATGAAATAGATCTCAGGCGAAAGGATCACTCCAGGCTGGCTCTGGAAGAGATCAAACACTATGGCATGGCCATCATTCCAAAAGGATTCCAAGAGCCTGATCAAGAAATTGATCAAGTTTACCTTGACATGGATGGGGAAGATTGGCCATTCGTAGAGATTGACAGAGCCAAGGCACCAAAGACCATTCAGGAAAGGGTCAAGCACACATGTTGCAACACACCGAACATTGGTGCAAATAGAATGGTCTCATCTACCTCGGGGTAGATTTCACTACTTCTCCTTCAGGAAGAGCACCTCCAAGGCCGGCCCAAGTGTTGAAAGGAAAAGGGAAAGATAAGGAGGGAGAATCAAGCAAAGAAGAAGCTCCTCAAAGCCCTCCTACTACTTCTGAGAAGCAAGTGGTCAACCTGTGTCTCCAGGTAAAGAAGAAGAGACCACCGAAGTTTCGATAGATACATCCACTCAGGATGTGGTCACAGCTACAACCACTGAGGTACCCACCATTCCTTCTTCCACTCCTTCTCCTCCCCCTGTCGTTGAAACATCTATCCCAATGGATGTTTCTTCTTCTCTCCCTTCCTCCCTTCCATCTCCCACCTCTTCCATCTTCTCCTCTCTCATGGATCTGTCACCTAGTGTTCCCTCCATCCCATTACAGATCCCTTCCACCTCCATGACCTTTTCTTCTCCTGTAGTAACTCCAGGCCCTACAAGTAGCAGCGCGTTGGACTCCTTGTCGATGCCACCACCAAGTGTCTCAATGTTCTTCCCTATGGCCTCTTCATTTGCTTCCCCTTTCACTCCCATTTCTTCTTCCATTCCCTCTACTCCTTCTCCCATAAGTCCAAGCTGGATTTCTGACCATCTGGGTCAACTCAAGAGAAAGGTTCCCATAGCACCCATGGACTTCTCTGTCATTCTGAAGAAGGGACCCAAGAAGCAAAAATCTATAACTCGCTTCTCAAAGAGCACTTTAGGAGAGAGGGTCATGGAGATTGCATATCCCAATCCCACCAAAGAGAAGAAAGATCTGTCTCCTACAGACTTTACAGTGACTCAAGTCACAATGGGAACCTCATCTGAGAGCCTGCAAGGAGAGGCCTTGTCTGCAATAGATGCCCTCTGTAAGAAACTTCAAGAAGCAAAGGAGGAGAAGAGAATACTAAAGGAACAAAACAAACATCTCCTCCAAGCTTTGTAAAGAATGGGCAATGCTCCTCCTATGACTGCCACCAAGCCTACTGAAGTTCTCAGTCAGGACAAGATAAATGAATACGCCAAGATTGGTGAACAAGGCACAGCAGTGTCCTCCTGGATAGAGTGAATCCTCAGAGATAGTGAGGAAATAATCAAGAAATTCACAGGACTCTACCAGGGTATAGATCAAGAAAATAAGGAGCTATAAGCAGTAGCAGGATCCCTCTTCGAGGAGTTGGACAATGCCAGATTACAACATGAAACATTTCAAGTAATGGTCGACTGCTCAGCTGATGACCTATTAAAGGTCGGCGTCATTGATCACCCGCGGCACATAACAAAGCTCTCATTAGCTTTAGATTATCGGGTTGATCAAATGGAGTATATCCTAGAGAGGATAGATAAAATCAAGGATGAAGCCCTAGATGTAAAACACAGCATGGAGTAGACGGTTACAAAGATGGCTCCAGAGATGCTCAGTGAATCATTCACCTTGAGGGAGGCAGATGATACAATCAAGCTCTTCAAGGCTATCGCAACCCAAGGTTTGGCACCAGAGGTCACTTTTGACCGAGAATCAATCAATAACCTTCTGGCTTGCCGCGATTTCATTAGATTCTTGATTGAGGCATGCGAAGAGTACGCTGGGCTACCTGACAAGCTCAAGACTGAAAAAGAAACTTGTGAAGTCATTGGAGACCATTTCAAGGGTCCTGATCATAATCAACTTCAGACAATGATTAGCAAGTTTATGGAATACCGAGCTCAGTGTCACATCACCTCTCCCGATCAGAAGCAAGACACTCTGTTCAAGCAAAGAGATGACAACGAGTAGTTTCTCTTCTTGTGTATGCTTTGATATTTTTGTAAAAATATTTAAAAAGTATGTTGGCATTTACGATGACATCATCCATGTTGCACCATGGGATGTTGCCATCCACAAACTTGCCCAAAGTCAACTTTTGACTTTTTAGATATTTTGTAAATATCTTGTAAGATATTTTGTAAATAGTGGTTGGTTTCTTTTTGTCTTCTTTCTCCTTCTCCTTCTATAAATACTGGAATACTTGTTGTATTCCAAGTGGACATTTTTTGTATAAAAAAAGAAGTGAAGAGAGAAAGACTTTGTGCCTTCTTGTAACAGAAGAGATATTAATATATATGTTAAGACTTTGTGCTCAATATATGTGTTATTTGCATCAGATCTTTCTTAAGTTAGATCTATGTTTCTATTCTGTTGGATTCATTCTTATTATCGTCATATGTTCATCAGTATTGCTTTATTTGTTTATGCAAGTAAGTTTGGCTCTGTTTACTACCAGCCCAAAGCATAAACCCTCTGACCTTTCTGTCTTGGAATTCATTTCTTTTCTCCCTTCAGATCTACCTTCCTCCATTCCTTCCCTCTTACATTTATGTTCACAGTTGGAACTACCTCTACTGGGATGAGATCCCAAACCCCTGAAGTTAGAATAGTGTAGATTTGCACAGATTCCTGCTTGATAGAATAGCAATAAACCAGTTTCACTTTGTTGTCTCAAAGAGGGGCTATGCCCTGCACACTGTTGGCATATTTCCCCACGACCTGTCTAATCGACAAATTTTCAAACCAACAGTTTTTGGTGACTCCGCTGGGGATTGAACTAAGGAAATAACTAAAAAATGTGAAAATCACTACCAGATTGCAAATTTTAACTCTTTGTTAAAAATTAAAGTTTTTGCAGAAGTGATCAAAACTGAAAATTTCTTTATACAAATCCATAGATCTGGACCAGATAGGAGCTTTTAGTTCGCTGAGTTTTTACAAAAAATTGTATATTTCTGTAGATCTGAGAATCTGACATTTTCTGATATTTTCAAAACCTTGCAAAATTCAGTTCAAAGATCCAAAAATCAGCTTTCTAAATTAACCCACCTTTTATCCTTCTTAATCTTTGTCAGAAAACTGCAATCGGTTGTTGTTAAAAGAGGATAAAATTTAAATATTAAAAAAGTACATGCTGCTGATTTTTGCCAGAAAAATAAGAAAATCAGCAAGTACAAACAAAAGATTGTTGTAAATCTGCTCTTAAGTGTTGTAGATCTGAATGACTACCCTGGTGGGTGAACAATTTACTCATGGTAGAAGAGCTCGTTGAGAAGTTGATCCAATCTTCGATCTACTTCAAAGGCACAATTTCAGTATCACTCTAGCATGATTCACATCACTAAGTTCAGTGGATCGATCAGTAAGAAGTGCATCACCTCCATGAAAGAGCCAGATTTCACAAGGTGCCTCGACATCAATTTGCAGTGCTCTTTTGCTAAGTGGAACCACACTCCCTGCTCATGTTCTCTTTCCTACTTTTCAAATGGTGATAAATCTACTTGTACCATGGGGAAATGCCATGGGTCCTCTAGCACTGCCGCATTCGATCAACCCCCTCCCTCACGGAAATCACAAGAATTTCCTGAAATTTGATGGGAGCAGAAATCAAAGCACAGAAGCGCATATAGCTACATTTATTATGTCATGTAGTATTCTGGACGTGACTCATGAAGATGTATCTATACATCTCTTTCTCGAGACCTTGCAAGGGCCTACATCAGAATGGTTCCAGCATTTACCAGCCGGATCCATCACCAGTTGGGCCACATTACGAACTGCATTTGAAGACAGGTACAAACCTTTCAGACACATTGCATTACTATCATGAATCACTCACATGAAGAAGGAGGCCATGAAACCATGTGATTTTATCACCCATTTTAATTCATTGATCAACCGGTGTGCCACCTGCCATGTTGCCAACATTAGAGAATCAAAAGTGTTTCTTTGTGAACGCAATGAGTTCGAGAGTAAGTTTCTTACTTTTACAAGAACAAATACCAGACCTTGGTTCTTGCTCAAGCTATGCAGCCATTCGGATAGAAGACAACCTTCTTATATCTAGTGAGTTAAGACGAGAGCCATCAAAATCAAAGGCTTCAACTTCTTCTCAAGCCACCTCATCAGATCCAGCGTTCCAGAAGATGGCAAATGACTTGCTCTCATTAAAGAAGCAATTGCCTCAAGCATCGTCTCCTACTCCATACCGGGATATCCCGCGGAGGAACTTCACTCCCAACAACGCCCCCAAAGGCCACATTTTCCTGATGCTTCTCAAAGGCTAGCAATTGAAGCCCCTCTAGTTAATGCCTTGGTTGAAATTGAAGAAGATGATACAAATTATGAAGAACCTTTGTCGCAAGATGAAGATGATCAAGATGTCGGTGAACCGACTGGCGACTCTACTATCGGGTATATGGAATTTGAAGATGAGGAATTTGATGAAGAAGAGGGTACCCAAGGGTATGCAAGTAGACAATCATACGCATTTTTCACTCACTCGCAAGGAAAAGAAGCAAAGGTTGCTACTGAAAAACAAAAGGAAAAGGCCGTGGTAGCTCCACTGCCAACGATTGCTAAAAGAGGTAATCCCCTTCCTACTCAACCTCCTGTTAAACCTGTTGTAAAGAAATCTTTTCCTCCTGTTTCTCCTCCAATTCAACCTTCCTTCAATTCCATAAAGACCAATAATCCTCCTCCACAAATGTGAAACAAAGGACTCATTCCTTCATTAGCACAACCCTTGGTCGCATTTGATATAATTGATCATGCTAAAAAGACCAAGATCCAAATGTCTGAGGTTGAATACCTTCAGTCCAACCCAGAGCAGCTTGTAAGATTAACTAAGTATATCCAAAGACCAGGCTACCATCCTTTCTCCCATTTCCCCAAAAGGAATTCTTCCCATGCCTCCTACATCTCACGTAAACGATTCCTTGACTTCCGCATTAGGAAAAATTGAACCTTTTTACCTATCTCTCCTAATCAATGGTCATAAACTAAGTAACTGTATAATTGATTCTAGAGCTTCTGATAATGTCATGCCAGCAAAGGTTGCCCATGCTTTGGGCCTCACACTTACCAAACCTTTTGGCAGATGCTACTCCATGGAAACCAAGCAAGTACCATTGATTGGTCAGATCAAGGATGCACAGTTTGCATTTGCAGCATTTCCTGAGAAAAGGGTAAAAATGACTATTCTCGTAGCTGATATTCCAGCAGCATATGAAATATTTCTAGGGAGGAGCTTCTGTAAAGAAGTTGGTGGGGAAATTCATATGAACTGGTCCAAAGCCAGGATCCCTGTCAAAGGAGTGATGCAGATGTTGGAACCAGAATCACAAAAGAAATATCTAGTCACCAACTCCGATGACCCTAAGGCTCAGATTCTTTTCGAATCATCAGGGATGGGGAACTACTTCTTGTCCACTGACTCAGATAAAATGGACATTCTCGTCCAAGAAGAGGATCTCAACAAAGTGTGGACATTGTAGTTTGATGGCAGTTGTGCAACGAGTGGATGTGGTGCTGGGGCTGTTCTAATATCTCCTGAAGAGGAGATTTTCCCTTTTTCTTTCAAGTTGCAGTTCTTCAATACGAATAATACCACTGAGTATGAATCCTTGTTACTTTGCATGCAAGCTACAAAAGAGAAGGGATCAAGAATCTAAAAGGACAAGGTGATGTTGAGCTGATTGTCAATCAAGTAAAAGGAATATACCAAGTAAAGAATGACTGGCTCAGACACTACCGTAATACAGTATGGGATAGCATCGAGAGTTTGATGCTTTCTCAATCAAAGTAGTTCCGTGAGCTCAAAATGACATGGCTGATTCATTCGTTGTCTCAGCATCTCTCATGCTCCCTCACCCAGGGTTAAAAATAGATACATATACCATTGAGGTGGTTTTTCACCCAAGTGTGCTAGATAATTCACAGCACTAGCAGGTGTTCAATGATGACAACCAGCTTATCACTTTTCTGGAGAAAGCTGAAAATTTCAAAGAGCTTCATTTCGATGGATCAACTTCTGCATGTCGTGAGTCTCTCACTGGTCAAGCACACGAATCTGAAAAAGAAATAGTGATATAGCTCAAAGGAAATAAGATTCTGAAAGGTTTGGTTTCCTTAGAACGATTATTTGATAATCATGACCATTTTGTAAAGAAAAAGTGACAGGATGATCCTTCCTCTTCTCCAGAAACTGAATCTGTCAACCTGGGTACTACGGAACATCCTCATTTCATGAACATCGGGAAGTGTTGTACGCCTGAAGAAAAATGAAAATTCGTGAAGTTGCTAAAAAAATACATGGATGTATTGGCATGGTCTTATGTTGATCTCAAGTCTTTCAAACCAAAGCACATTCAGCATGACATCCCGCTCAAGGATGATGTCAAGCCTTTTCATCAAAAGCAAAGGCATTACAACCCCAAAATCTCAGGTACCATCCAGGCTGAAATACAGAAGATGATGGATGCAAGAATTATTTTTCCAATTCATCACAGTACCTGGGTTGCAAATATTGTACATGTGTGGAAGAAGAATGGTGAGATACGCATATGCGTGGACTTTCACAACTTGAACCAGTCATCCTTAAAGGATAACTATCCACTGCTGATAATGGATCAAGTGCTACAGGCAGTAACCGGTTCAGAAATGTTGTCTATGCTTGATGGTTTTTTAGGTTACAATCAAATTCAAGTCACGCCTGAAGATCAGTTCAAGACATCATTCACCACCCCTTGGGGTACCTTCACCTACAGTAGAATGTCGTTCGGTTTAATCAACGCACGGTGCCACCTTTCCAATGAGCAATGGACTTTACATTCAAAGGTATGATGGGAAAGGTCATCATAGTTTACCTAGATGACTTGACCATGTTCTCGAAGCAACAAAATGATCACTGCGATCATTTAGAACAAGTCTTGATCAGATGCCGAGAGCATGAGATTTCACTAAATCCCAAGAATTCAGTTTTTGGGGTCACTGAAGGAAAGCTGCTAGGACATGTCATCAGCAGAGAGGGAACTAAGATAGATGTCGAAAGAGTTAAGGCTATTCAGAGCCTTACTTTTCCTACAAGCAAGACTAGTGTTCACTCTTTCTTTGGAAAGGTAAATTTTCTTAGGCGCTTTGTTCCTGATTTTGCTGAGAAGACTCATCATATATCTAATATGATGAAAGGGTCCCAAACATTCCAATGGAGTGAGGAAGGAAAGACATCATTTGAAGACATAAAGACTTCCATCACTCATGCCCCTGTTCTGGTATGTCCTGACTTCATCAAAGACTTCATCATGTATAGTTATGCCTCTGTGCATACTATATCAACTATCTTGATGCAAAAGATAACTCCAAGGATATTGAATCCCGGATTGCTTTCATGAGTTATCCTCTTAAGCCTCATGAATTGAAGATGTCACAGTTGGAAAAACATGCCTTTCTGTGGTAAAAGTAGTCAAAATTTTCCGCTACTACATTCTGAATTCTCATACAGTAGTGTTGGTTCCAGACACGGTTGTTAAGTCTATCCTGACTCAACAGGAGTTAGGGAGCTTACGAGGAAATTGGATCACAAAGGTCCAAGAATACGATCTAGACATCAAACCAACCAAGTTGGTAAGGGGTAAGGTCCTGTGTCAGCTAATGGCTGAAAATAAAGACTCAGAGATACCTTAGGAGCAAACTGCTCATGTTGATGGAGAACAAAGTGAACTAGAGAAAGTAGATTCTTTACCCATGGTTCTATTTGTAGCAACCAACGATGAATGGTATTCTGACATTACATTCTTTCTCACCTATGGAGAGTGCCCAACTCATCTAACCACTAAGGAAAAGTGAGCAGTAAAGCTCAGAGCTGCACAAATATGTCATATGGGATGATGGATTGTACAAACATGGAATTGACGGCGTTTTCCTACAATGTGTTGATAAGCCGTAGCAGATAAGATTGTTAAAGAGTTTTCATGACTCAGCCTACAGTGGTCACTTCTCCTCATCCAGTGACAACACATAAGATCATTTGGGCTAGGTACTATTGGCCGATGCTATTTCAGGATGCAGCTACTTAGGTAGCGAAATGTGAACTTTGCCAATAGTTCATTGGCAAACCAAAGTTGGCTGCATTTCCCCTCAAGCCCGTCATTATTGATGAACCATTCAGGCAATGGGGAATTGATTTCATTGGAGCACTCAATCCTCAATCGAGTGCTGGACATAGTTACGTCCTAACAACAACGGATTACTTCACAAAATGGGTGGAGGCCATACCTGTCAAACATGCCACTTCTGAAGTTGTTTGCAACTTCATCAAGGAAAATATTATTGTGAGATTTGGCAATCCACACAAAATCATTACTGACAACGCTTCCAACTTCTCTTCACAGAGAAGTTATTGGTTTTTGCTATGGATACGGAATAACCTTGGCTCATGCCTTCTGATTACTATCCTCAGGGAAATAGTTAGGGAGAATCTAGCAACAAGAACCTAGTAACTATCATATGAAAACTAGTTAATGATTAAACTAGTGGTCCTGGCACAAATCATTGTATGATGCTCCGTGGGCAGATCATATCCCTCCAAAGAGATCTCTCGGCATGTTACATTTCTAGGTGTTCTATGGGACTGATGCCAAAATTCCCATCTCCACAGAACTTCCTGATCTGCGCTTGGCTTGAGCAATCAAAGATGAAACTTTTTAGAGTTCTCTGGAAAAGAGAATTATGTACCTAACATAACTTGAAAAAAAGTGAGTGAAAGTGCTCGAAAAGATCACTGAACATTAGAATCAAGTCAAGAGGTTCTTTGATAAGAAATCTAGGTGGAGAGATTTCCAGGTAGGGGATCTTGTCCTTTTGTGGGACAAATGAAGAGAACCAGAAGGTATACACGAAAAATTTGACTCTCTTTGGAGAGGGCCATACAAGATCAAGTAGCTCAATGGAGAGAATAGTTTCTATCTCTCATATCTGGATAGAACTGAGCTCCCGCTTCCCTTCAACAGGCAACACCCAAAGATCTTCAGGAAGTAGAGATTGCTCTCTTCTTTGTACAAATTGCTTTTGTCGTGTGTTTGCTTTATGTTTTTTGTGTGTTCCCTTTCTTCCCTTTTTGGTTGCCCTTGTTTTTGAATCTTTGTAACCCAATGGATAAGCACGTAGAAACCTGGGATTCTCTACCCTTAAGTTTCACTTAAGGATAGTCCCCAGAAAGAGCCAGCTGTTATCCTGTAAAATTAACAAGGGAAATTTTGTAGATAACCATACCAAAATTTTGTTTTGGTCCCCTAATGAGGTATTATTACGTTCAAAATGGCCAAAAAATTCCCTTCAGGAAATCAAGTTTTGAGAACTTAGCCATTTTTCACCTTTTTGAACTAGGCACAAGAAATGTTGTCTCGACACAACTAATGTGTGCCCCTTTGAAAATCCTTGGGCACCCAAAAACAACATGTCAACATCCACGAAGTAAGCTTTTGCGTAACCATAGTGTTCACTTCTCTCCCATCGTTCCTCATGTTGATGATAGTTACGGGTATTCTAATCCATCCCTATATCATCTTCCTGCTAGTTATGGTTGTCATGCATATCCTAAAGATACTAATCCTCAAAAGGATGCTTGTTAATGTAAACAACAAGAACATAATATTGTAGCTCCCTACCCTACTTTTTTTTTCCAAGACCCTACTTGTATCATCCCCATTTATGATGTACATTCTCTTGTTGTCACTCATCCAACTATTCATGATTGTTTTGCAAATGCGATAGATGATTTGCCACTTATTGACTCTAATTCCTTTGTTTTTGTTGATAGTGACAATGAATCTCTTTCTAACAATGACACTAGTAGTGATGCATGCATAGAGGATTATTTTATTTTTTCCTGATAATGAAAATGACGTTGATAATGTTATGCATACTTCACTTTCCATGGCTTGTATTTCTTCCTTAGATATTTGTGAATAAGATATCGTGACAAATGATGCTTATGTTTCTTCTACTTCTCAAAAAGATTTTTCTAATACTAGTAAACAAAATGTAGTTACAAATGATGCATGTGTTTCTTCCCTTCCTCCAAATGATATTGTATCTCCGCATGCACAAAGTATTATTGAAAATGATGTTAGTGTACCTTCTCTCTCTTAGAAACATGATGTCTTAGATGCTTGTGTGAACATGATGTTGGTTCAAATGATATATGCATTTTTCATCTTACTTCTCAACAAGGCAATTTACACGATGATGAACCTAATGATGCTTATGTTTTCTTCTTCATCCCATGTTAAGTAATTTGTTGATAAGGGTGTCCAAGCTTCCATCCCTTCTAGTTATTATCCTAGTCCTCATAGTACCAATATCATTTCTCCACTAGCTGACCCAAGATCCAATTCAGGCCCAATAATGTCCCCAAGGCCACACACAATGGAAAAGTGCAACCGCTCAATGAACCTCTTAATGTTTATGTCATTCTTCCACAAGAAGTATTTTCTCTCTTATGCATGTTGTAGGAGATGTACAAAATCAATTTCATAAGCTTACCCTTGAAAGCAAGGCCTAGTATGCTAGTGTCGATCATAATTTCATTTATGGTAATCATTTTCGTAAGAAAATATTCAATTATGCCTTTTCCTAAAGGTTTCATTATCCCTACCTTTACCCTTTTTAATGGGACAAGTAATCCTTACATGTATCTCAATGCTTATAGGATAACAATGGCTTGATACCCCAATGATTGGTATACTCCTCAAAGCATCCCCCTGTAGTCTCACATTCCTTGCATTAGATCGGTTTCATAATTGTCTTTTTGTTCTATACATACTTTTTTAGACATGGAAGAAGCACTTCTTAGATGTTTTATCTTTAATAATGGACCAACAGTTACATATGAACGTTTATAGTCATCATATCAAGAAAAAATTGAATTTATCAAGGATTATATCTTATGTTTCAAATATTGCATGTATCATTTAATATATCAACGTATTGATTTAGAAATTTAATATATATTTTTGTCATGGCTTGATCTTTCTTGTTAAGAAATTTTTATTATACGACACGTGTGATTCTTTTACAACCATTTGTCTTTGCGTTATTGATTTAGAGAAAGAAATCCTTAACCCACATGTTGTCACATCCGCACCTAACACATTTCCAACCCATTTGTAAAATCAAGGTCCATCCATTAGCATTGTTGCAGTAGCTTCCCATTCGTCATCCTCCATACACATTAGGTCAAGGTTATTCATTGTGGTGATACATCTCATCTCAATCCACATCCACATAAACATTCACCATGGTTCACTCTTCATCTTGAGAAATAACCCTTATATTTTTCCCATTTTGCTAGGCCACATGACATCTTGCACACTCTACTTGAAGATCGCTTGATTTGGTTACCATCTAGTGAACATCACCCTACTCACTAGCACTAGTTGTAACAAAATCACAATCAACCTTTCTATAACTTCCATATAGTTAATACACATCACGAAATGATTGTCATGCACTTAATGATAAGCTTGAGTTACTTAAAATTTAAACAAAGAAACTCATATATATACCTAGCTTACTAAGGGACTTAAGGGGGGCAACTTAGCTATCTACTATCATTCTTTGAACAAAAGGACAGGCAAAAAATTGCATTTGAGCTCCATTATCACAACAAAGGAAGGACATTATTCTGAGTTCCATACCACACATTTGCATTGGGGGAAAAGTAGTGTAACTCATTATTTGGTGCAATGCACATAAAGGAAAACATAGTTTCAATGGGACACGATTACAATCACACATATACCAAAACTACTGTAGACACAAAATCACACACTTTGGGTAATTAGATCTTGTCCTTGATTACATACTACTATTCATATGATTCATAAGTAAGAAAAAAGTACTAATTAGCCCATGTCTTCGGCCACCTTTTTTTTCTTTCTTTTACCACTTTTGGTCTTGCAGCCTTAAGTGCTCAATCTGCCTTTTCATACTCTAGCTCTCATCATCCTGGACACCAGCACCCAGCCAGGACGCTAGAGTCAGGCACCCTCGTCCCCTCTGGGCGCCCTTGACCTCACTATACTTTGTTCACACTTTTTGGGTCCTTTCTAGCCGTTTGAGCATCTTATCTTTTTGGTAGTTGACCTTTTTGGGGTTAATTACGAAATTCAAACAAGGGGGTCATATAAATATAAAGTTATGTGATCAGAATAAAGGACCAAGAACTAAGCATTAGCTATCACCACCTAAGGTTGCATCCATCAAGCATCTAAGAGCTCCATTGTATCCATCTAGTGTCATCACAAGGGACACAAGGGTTGGTTATTTTGCATACACTTCATAGGGGAAGTTCATTCTATTTCATGCACACACCTATTACATTTCTTTACATCTAGCTTACTTGATCGTTATTCAAGTGTGACATGCACAAGAGCCACCTAGGGCACAATTCTGCACACACACACATAGAACTACATTGGGTTTGAGATAAAGTGCAACGCTCAATCATAAGTTCACCATTGTGGCATCTAAGGACAGTTTGACCCCTCATTATGCATTTTTTATTTTTTAGGATTTGATGTCTATTTGAGGGTTTTGCATGTCAATACTTCATTGCAGGTTTCCAATGACTTTGGCGATCATTATGTGACCACATAATGACCAAAGGTGAATAACAACGAACAACTAGTGACCACTCAGAGGAGATTTCCTAAGCTTTTCCGTAGACCCAGGCACCCAGAAAAAGGTCAAGGGCACCCACATGCACCCTTGTACCTCTCCAGATGCCCCAGTCCAACAAATTTCTATAGATCTACATATTTCTGAGTTTTGGTTTGACGGTTTGTGCTTCGTATTTTCCAAGTTTCCACTTTTGTACACCTCTAGGATCTTTGCGAATCAGCTAAGGATTCTTACCCTCTCTTTTAACTTAGGATTTCACATTTTATAGCTTAGTTTCTTGGATTAATTTATGTAGTTATTTATTTATTCATTTATTGTTGCACAATAACAATCAAATTAAGCTTACATTTTCACTGATCAACTACATAGAGTCTGAAATGTAGTGCAACACTTAATGGAATCACAATGGCGTGACCACTGAGTTGAGTCTGACTTAAGTATATGCATTCTTTATTTTAGACCAATGTGTGATTGAGTACCATGTAGGGTAGCTAGGGTTTATTTTATAGGAACATGTGTGAAGTGTGAAGCAAGAGACACAGAAGCAAGCCACAAAAAAATCAAACTTGAAGGGTAAACAAGGATGAAAGCATATGGAAAGGGCCATAACATATGTATGTTTTGGCCCTACACATCCGCTTTAGTTCAAACAACTTTACAAATCATAGTTTTAGAGGTAGACACAGATAAGATTGTTCCCATCTATTTCTAGTCATTAGATTAGCCCAGGTCAACATACAAATCAAAATATCGACTAATTCATCTTCTATCTTCCATTGCAAGTGTTTTACCTTCTTTCTTATCATTGTTTATCATTATTTAATGGTTATTCTTGATATTTCTACAATTAAACCCTAATAATTTACTGACTATAGGTTACTTCGACACACATTTTTTTGGGTTAAGACGAACCTTATACTCGTGTAACTCCTTCAAAAAAAACACATGTGTCTCAAAGTCAAACACTTGATGCCTATTGTGGTTTATAGAGATTTTTTGCTAATATAATTATCAACATACTCTTCCATGACATATGCATGTAACATAGTCATGAAGATGACAATCATTGCTCGTTGATACTTAGCACCCAACATTTTTTCAAGCCAAAGTCATACCTTATACCAAAGGTGCCCTATGGTGTAGTAAATGTCGTTTTATGTTGATCCCCTTCAGTAAAACGTTGTTTTGCATTGTAACCAGAGATCCATCATTAAGGCGAGCATTTCATAGCTTGCTGTAGCACAACAATCATGTCTATATTTTTGTCAAGGAAAGTCATCTTGGGACAAGCCTTGTTGATGTCATGGAAGTCTGTGCATATTTATGTTCCAGGAGTTTTCTTGGCGCGAGAACTATGTGTAGATATCCATGCCGAATAATCACTAGGTTTGATACAGTCAAGCTTCCTAAAAGTTTCTCGAGTTTGGATTTGACAAGCAATTCAACTTGGGGATGCATTTTGGTAATTTTTGTTTTACAAGTTTTGCATCTAGATTACCACAAGATGGTGTACTACAAAAATGGGTCCAGGCATGGCATGACTTATATGTCCATTCAACTATTCTTGGAATTTCAAAAAAAAAAAAAAATAGTTAGTTTATGAATTATGCATTCTTGGTCATTATAGACTAATGCCAGTTGTAAAATTTTTGGTTGTTCGGTGGTTCCAATGTTTCTTGTCTTTTGTTTCTTCTCTCCAAGCATTTTAGATGTATCCTTTCAGAGAATGATGCTAAGGTTTGATGTAGGTCATCGTGTTGGGTGTTTGAGGTGAGTTGGTACAAGAATTTGGTGTGTAATGTTGGGACTTTTTGTTGACGTGTTTGTTGGATAGGGTGACGTGAGGTTTTGACAATGGGAAATCCTCCGTTTGTGCTTTTGATCCAAATTTCTGAGGGTGAAGGATTTGAATATTTTATCTCTTTGCCAAAATAGGCTGAGTTCATTTAGATTGATTTCAATCCTTTTCTATGGTTTGGAAGAAGGGATTTGGTCACAAGTTCCAGGAATTCTTTGATGGCTTCATCATTTGGAACTGTCCATGGGCCGCATGATGTGGTTGGCCATGGTCTAATGAGACTCGGATGTGTAGGCTCAGAAATTGATGACATTAATAGATAAATGTTCAAATTAAAGATTGTTTTCATAAGGCCCTCAAAAAGACTACATGGAGACCTGATGTCATTATCCAGAACTGGTGTCATCATTGTCACTTGAAAATATTATGGAGCAACATCAAACACCTTGAACCTAGACCATATTATCATGATTTTGTGGTGTGATTATTTGGGTCTAAACGAACTGTTCATTTGGACATAGTCCTTTTCCCTTCCATCGCATGTTTTTCATTATTCGGTGAGCTTTGATAAATTGAGGGGACTCATAACATGGAGCAAAGTCATCATTATATACTAAGATATTGAAGAACTTGGAATATGTTCGTTGTCAAGATAACCAAACTTTTCTAAACTGGCTATCCCATTTGGTAAGTGGGATGGATTCTTAGATGTGGAGTGTTAGGTTTGCTGTAGCTAGTGGGGGATTTTGGGGATATAAAGGAGTCTGCCATCTTTTGAAATTGATATTCACCACATCCTGTGTCAATGATTTTAAATGTGTAGATGGGGGACCAATAGATACCTCATGTGGTGGGGAATGTTAGTTTGGTAGTCTTAAAGAGGAAGGAGAATGGGATTATAAGAAGAAGGGGGTGGATTGAAGGATGAAGGTTTGTTATTCACAGGAGGAGTATCTTAATAGAAGAGGTGTGGTTGGATGAAGAAGGTTGGCTAGGTGAGAAAGAAGATGGTGTAGTGGAAGAATAACTATTGCTGGAAGAAGAAGCTTGATTAGTGGAAGAAGATGATTGATTAGTGGGAGGAGGACTAGTGGAAGATGGTTGACTAGCGGAAGAGAATGGATTGGAAAATGTTGTTTTGGTTAGGAGATGAGGGTTTTAGATCATTGTTAGGGAGTGTATCAGGATCAATGCATGTTTCGTTAGAGATTATGTGAGGCGGAGCATATTTATCTATTAATGGACAATAGTTATCATGTCAATACCGTCCTTCGAGGAATCTATAATACTCAAAAGGTTGGGGATCTACATGTAATGTAAATTCCTTGTCCAAATGAGGAAACTTAATACATTGGTGGAATGTTGAGGGGACAACTTTCATGGCATGAATCCAGGTCGTCGACGAGAATGTTATATGCAACTTCTACATCTACTACATGACAAATCGTGTCTAAGGTGATGGGTCCAACTTGGAGAGGCAACACGATTGTGCCTTCAGACTTTCACTCGCTATTATCATACCCACGAATGGTTATGATATTATTTTGTAAATCATTTTCAGTGTAACCTAGACAATGTACAAGTTTCATGGAACAAATATTCAATGTGGATCCATTGTCAATTAAGACGCGCTTGATCTTATGATGAGTTACATAACCCTTAACGTATAAAGAATGATTATTAGCAATGTCGGGATTAAGCAGGTCAGTGAGACCAAAAGATAAAAATAGGATTTGGGACTGTAAGATGTGTGATTAAAGCCTGTAATTGTTGTGAATTGATGTCCTTAAGGACACGAGCGTTATTCAATGTTTGCATAAGGATGTGTTGTAGTGCGGGAGAAGAATTAAGTAGTTCCATGATGGAAATTTGTGTCGTGGTTTTCTCTAATTGTTTGACAATATTGAATGATGGTGTAGGTTGTGGAGAGGAATTGGTGGTGGAATTAGATGGTGGATTAGGAGGTGATGCGGGGGATGAAGTGGCAGATTTTTTTGTTGTAGGGACCCACATTTTTTTCTGTCTAGTGGTAATCACATAGTCAGTTCTGATCTTTATAGTTGCCACTAAATCTTGGTCATAATCTATGGTCAAGATGACTAAGTCATACTCGACATTGCTTGATGATTGACCCTTATCTTTTGAATTGTTATCGTGGTTAGGGAAGGGATTTTTGAACATGTGAAGTTTTTCATTAGGTGTTTTTGTCTCAGAAGTATTTTCAACTTTTTATGTCTCCACGTTCAATCAGGTCTTGGACGTAATAGCGGAGTTGCATGCATCGATATGTGGAGTGCCCTTTTATGCGATGGTAATCACAATATTCGTTGTCCTTATACCAATTTGGTTTGGGCTGTCCTTCTTCAAAGGGTTTGACGATGGGATATGTAATCATATTAGCATTTTCCAAAGGACGAAAGACACTAGATAGAATTTTTTTGAGAGGAGTGAACTGTCTTCGTTGGTCCTGAGAAGGAACCTCTTTTGTAGGGATGATGATTGGTTGTTGGGATTTTAATGTATTGATCGGATGGTTTTGAACGTTTTAGACATGGCGAGAATCAGTAACACCGTTGTTGATGAAATTTTGATTTCGGTTAAAGAATTTAGATTTGTCTTGGTTTTGAGGAGTGTCTCGATAAGGTTGGTCCCTAAAGGGTGCTTTAAGTAAGCCTTTAGAAATGAGGCTTTTTCAATTTTTGTGCCCTTTTCGATGACTTCTTCGAAACTATTTAGACAATGCATTTGCATGTGGAATGATAATTCAACATTGAGATTAGGAACAAAAATGCTAACTAGTTGCCTCTCGGGTACTGAGCAAGGAAATCGACTTGTAATTCCTTGCCATCATTCTAAAAAGGAGGCAAAATTTTCTTTTGGACTTTGCCTAGTGTTGTAGAGATCAAGCATGGTTATTTCTGAGTCTAAGTTATAGAAAAAATGTTTGAAAAATTTCTCTGATAAGTCTGCGAATGTCGTGACCGACCCTTTAGGAAGATGGAAAAACCGGTCTAAAGCATGTCCTCCTAAAATTTGGGGGAATAATCGTAAAAGGTACGTGTCTCGATAGGTAACTTCCTAACATTGCATGTAAAATTCCTTGACATGTACACAGGGGTCACCTTTACTTTTGTATTTATCAAACTTAGGGATTTCGAAGGATGACAGAAATGGTAATCATGATATCTTTTTATCAAATGGATAAGGACTCAATTCTTCAAAGTTGAATTGTTTTTGTAGTCCCTGAATGGTGTCTTTCATAAGTTTCCATTTTTGTGCGAATGGAGAAGTGGGGGACGGTTTATCAAACATGTCGTGAGTATTGGAATCTAGATTGGGGTCTTTTAATCTTTCAGATCTAGTCGTTGCTTCCTCAAGTTTCTTTGTTAAGTCTTGGATATTAGTGAGTAACTCTTTGGCAGAAGAACCATTTGGATTGTTTGGTATTTTGTTGTGATAACTTGATTCACCATTGTCGATGAGTTTGTTTAAATTTTCCATCTTGAATTCAGGGGTAGTTTTTCCCCCATGGCTAGGATGCGTAACAAATATTCATTTTTGTTTTGTTCTATCACCCTATTGACTTGTTCTTGTTCTTCATTGGTGAGTTCTGGTTGTGTGACTTCTTTATCGTCATTTTCATGATTGTGACTACGAGTGAATACCATGATGAAATGTGTCTGATTAAGCTGAAAAGTGGGTAGGAATTTTGAATAGGTGTGAGGAAATGAGAACTTGATTACTTTGGATTTAGCTCGAATAAGCTCGTGATGATCGATAAGGAGAGTAACTCAAACAAGTTATCTCAATATGATGATGATGTAGCTCGAGATGAGTTATTAGAGGATTTGTTGCATGTTGTATAGATTTGGCTTAAATAAGCTTTGGACTATTGACGAGGAGAGTAACCTAAATAGGTTAATCGCGATATGGTTGTGATATAACTCAAAATGAGTTATGAAAGGATTTGTGTTGGTTGTGATTTGGATAAACATGATGGTGGACAAAATAATGAGTGAACTCAAACAAGTCACCCAATATTAGTTTGATATAGCTGGAAACAAGCTATGAAGGATGTTTTGATAATTGACGATATGGGGAGTGAATGCTAGTCACTCAATATCAATTGGATATAGCTGAATGCAAGCTATGACAAATGTATTGTTAGATGAAGTAAGCTAATGAAATTGGTGTGAAGTTTTGGTCTGTGTTGTTGGATGTTTTCGCTTGGTATTGAATTGGTCGAGAGTTGATTTTTTTTGTGGAACACAACTAGGGTTTGAAATTTTACAATGAACACATTGATATTAGCCAAGTTTTATGATAAAACAATGCTAAACTATTTTGTTTTCAAACAACAAAAAATTGTGTGAATTCAATTGTTTTGGCTTATGAGGTAAATTCTTCAAGAATGATCATTGTTTCATGCAATCATACAAGTATGATGTGGACTAATGGATGTAGGCTCTTATTACTCCAAAAAAGAGGCGTCCTCCGATATACCCTAGTCTTGATATACTTAATTCTGTATGGGGATAAAATTGGTACAGGGAGCCCTGAGAGCACTGGAAGAGACTCACCAATTCTTACTTGCATGTTTCGGAGTGAATCACCACGTCTAGAACAAGTTTCGTGAAAAGGTGGAAGGTGTTGGAGGGATGAATGTGTATGGTGTCCTTATAACTCCCTGAAGATTTACAGGGACGATGCCTAGGCTTTGTTATTACAACTATTTAGGCGTGACTCACATGTGCCGCATGACAGCATTACATGTAAGTGAAGAGCAGGGGTGAGGTAAATACTGAATGCTGTGATGAGACTAGGTCTCAAAGTGCAATGTAGATGCAAATGTTGTTGGTGAGTGGTAGTCAAATCCATGTCACCGGTGTAGCTTTGGTGGTGATGAAATCGACCTCGTCTACGTGTAAAGACAAAATGATAAAATGATTAAACATAGGGTTCTTTCCAACTTGAAATAAATCACTAATAGAAAATAATTGCGTACCTGAGTGTACTATTTTTTTTGTTTCAGCAATTTTATTTGAATGGTGGTATTTTTACGGGATGTTTGTTTTTTTTGTGTGTTTTTTTTGACAATATTCCAGTGACGCGGTCATACAAAAAAAAATTAGAATTTATCCTATAAATGAAATGTTAGAAAAGTGATCGTGGTTGTTTTTGATTTTCTAGATCGCTCGAAGGCGTAGGAAAAGAGCATACACAACCAACGACCAAAAAAATATTAATAATATGACGAAGGAAAATAATGATTGAAATGATAGTTAGAAAACAAAGCTAGAGGATCTTGCAATGTTAGAACAAGAAACTAAAAAAAATTGCGACCATTTCTGATTTTCCAGATCGCTCGAAGGTGCAAGAAAAGAGCATACACAGATACAATTGAAATATATTTTATTTTTAAATGTTAATAATTATTGCAATTAATCATTATTGCAAAATAGCGATAATGATTATTTTCACAAAAAATAAAAATGACGAAAGAAGAGTGTGAAAACGTTACCTAGAAGTGTTGTCGTGGAAAATTGAAATGTAAGGTAAAAATAAATTGTTTTACGGAGCCCAGGTGGTCTCACATTTCTGATTTCTAAGATCAATTTTGAAGTGCGAGGAAAGAGCATACACGTGAGGTTGTTATGTTAAATAAAATAAAATTAATTTAAAAAAAAAAAAAAAAACTATAATTTTTTTTTTGTTAAAAAGACAGGTGTTAGAAGAAATGAATCCAAATTCTTTTTGTAAGTCTAAATCAAAAAATTATTTTTCCATTGCATAGATATTTTCGATACCTTTCTGTTAAAAAAAATGAAGTCATTCCGAGTTCGGGAGTAGAATTTATGGCTTCCGGAAGATGGGCTACGGTAGCACTTTGAATGAAAATTTTGAACGTGAGAAAAACATCCCGGGAGCTAGTTTTTTAATTTTCTGACTTCTGTACTTCACCTGAGAAGCTAAAATTTTGACACCAAGCTTAAAAAATAAAAACAAATAGAAATAAAGAGTTAGATCACAAAATGATTAACTAAAATAAAAGAAAATAAAATAAAATAATAAACTTCCTACAAAGCAGTTATTTTAGCAAAAGTAAATAAATAAATTCATTTTCCGGATTGGTTGTCCCATGACAGTAAGATGATAAACTAATGACTAGTTCATGTGTTTCTACAGATTACAAGTGAATAGAAAAATCAAAACTGGGAACTAAACACCAAGCACCGAGGAGATCAAAGACAAGATGAGCGTCATAGTTTCATTGTTGTTATAACGTGCATATACACCACAAGACACTGCACAACAAAAACACTACCCAAAGCGTGAAGGTTAACCAAAGAAGGTCATAAGGAACATAAAATGAAATAATAACAAACAATAATATAAACAAAGAATAGATAAAACCACTAATTGGGAAATTAATGGTAATAGATCAAAAGCCATCGGGCGTGCCAGAATGTAAGCTAGGAAAAATACACTACTAACAAGGAAGTAAAATACTAATAATCATACCTCCTCCTCCACATTTCATAGCAAACCTCAGAATGGGATAGGAAACTTGGATTGAGCCCTGATTGTGTGATATGTAGGTGCTTTTCTTCAAGACTGAGTAAGACCTTCTTGCAACAACGATCCTCTTACTTTGCACCAGATGGAAAAAAAGGATTATGAGGCTATTTGGGCATTAGGATGAGGCAGAAGGATGTTCTTTTCTCAAAGGATGTAAGAACTTAGATAGGGCATTCAAGCTTATTCTCCGTGTGTTTAGAGGGGAGGGGTAAGGTTGTATTTATAGTCTGGGGGAGTGATTAACTTAGAGTAATTTAAGTAATCATGGTTTGAAAATGTGGGCAAGATTAGGTGAGTGGGGACCACAAAGAATGGGTGAGAATTTGATTTTAGATTTTTAATTCATAAGTGGAGGATTTTAGGTGAGTGGGGACCACGAAGGGTGAGTGAGGATTTGAATTTGAATTTTTAATTCAATAGTAGAAAAACATGGAGAATAATGACATGTGGTGAGGATTGGGTTATTTTTTAGATTTTGAAATGGATAATTAATCAAATTATATTTGATTAATTCGAAGTGTATTTTTGTGGGAAATGAGGAAGGGGAATTAATTGATTTAGGAAAGATGTGAAATTAGGGTGTCTACAGGAATCAACACCATATTTTCAAGATATCTCAAGGATTTTGAAGGCCAAACAAGGTAATAAATCCCATGTTACTTCTCATTTTCTGAGTGGTATTTTTGGTAATCAATATGTAAAAGTTTCCCAACCAAAAGTTTTAAAACCCATGGAGGAGATGACTTAGGAAGAATATGAAATGAAAACCATCTCTTTGGGCCAAGTAATTATTGTTGTTTATATTTTCCACATCATTAGGTGAGTCATCTCACTTAGGTGAGATCGTAGGTCCATGTGTCATTTAGGGGTCATTATGAAATTCCCTTACGTGTCAGTGCGTCAGTGTGTCATATGTGTCATTGGGAGTTACACTTCTAGTTTGGGAATGTAACTCCCTCTCTCTACTCAAGTTGTCATGATTGCATCACTGGGGGTTACTCAGTACCTCCTATATGTACACGTCTTTTGATCTATGAGATAGAGGAGAGTTTTATGGCTTAACCAGGTTTTGCCCGTTTGTCGAATCTTTGCATGCACATTCAGTTGATGCTCGCTCCTCCCGAGATCTCTTCACGTTGCCATTCGCATGTCTATTGATGTGCATGTCGTCCCTCGTGATCCTCGCTTGTGGGTTTTAAACCCTCTTTCATGGTATCATAGCGGATCTTGTGGATCCATGCACTCATCATCGTTTCGTGCATTTTCCGACTTTCGATGTGATATCCAGATCTCGTTGCGTGTGTTGTAATGGTTATTCCAACTGTAAGTTTATTGCATTGATTTCGGGCTTTTTTCGAGTTTTCTGTGTTCACGGATTTCAGATTTCAGGGATCTACATGCATCTTTGAAGGTGGTTTGCAGGTTTGAGGTTTAGATCCGAGTTTAAAAGTGTTGTCTGTGAGTTTTTTGGAGGACTGTTGGAGCTATTTCTGGCTCAAATCTGCCCTAGCTCGCCGCTCTTATCTCATGAATCGCTGCTTAGGTTTTATCTCTACTAGTCGTGCTCATTTGGGTTTTCTCGTGCATGGTTTGTGGTGACCCATTTGCATCCAGAAAACTCGTGCATTGATCTGGGCATCATTTCACAATTCATCCGATCATTCATGCATTGATCGTTTGTTTGTGAAGTTGATCATGTAGGGTAGGTGGGTGTTTTGACTTGCCATTATTCTAGCCTGATCTCTATCCATTCACCTAGCGGCTCCACTCGTAAGCACCTACCCACTCCTGGCTTGACCTATCTGATTAAATGGTTAACTCAATCCTCCCGCTATTCTCTCCTCCGCTCAGCTCGAGTTCTCCACTGCAACCTGCATTTTTTTCATTGGAAAACGTTTTTCCTTGCATTGAGTTTATGTTCCTCGGCATGGACTCATTATATCTCTACATTGAGTAATTATGCGTGGCCACTGATTCTGCTTGGAGCCTCCCGGTGGTGGAATCTTAGTTCGGTCTGTTACAGGCTGTTGCTCTCCTAGTTCGGTTCATTATAGGCTGCATGCTCTCTCTGTCTATTACAGGCTGCACGTGGCTCTGTGGTTATATTACTAGTTCTTGTTCTAATCTCTACCACACATAGCTCACTCTTCCAGAGGCATTTCAACCTCTCAGTGGTTCGGGTTCCACAGCTGCACCACTCTGACCGCTCGGCGTTGGGCTCTCCACATGGGCTTCCCTCTTTCCTAGCTCGGTCAAAGATATATTTCCAGCTTGGTCAGCATTTACCACATCTACCTTTTAGTCTTGTTTGGCAGGTTAAAACAAACACATTTTTAATGTTTTAAGGAAAAAAAAACATTTACATGACATTGTATTAATTTTGGGCTTCTATTTTGGCTTGTATTATGTCCTTCATTTACGTGTCGAAGACAGAGGGCGAGGTCTGGGATTGGCAAGAGGCTAATCCCCTCTCACAAGCAAAACAAACTATGCCTAAAATTTGATGCCGTTTCCAATGAGTAGTCACACGAAATCCTTTGCACTCATTTCGGGCACTTTTTTAATCAGTTTGCAGTGTTTATTGACTTTTTCCATCAGTTGCGGGAATCTTAATAATGCCATAACTTTTGACCCGCAACTCATTTTTGAGCACTTCTTTAGTCAAAGTTGCATGATTTCTCACACCTTACATGATGGGATTATTATTTTTGTAAATGCACAACTTTTATAAAGTGCCGCATTCTGGGGGGTTGCTTGTACTCTTGGGTTTTCACATGTAGACGCATTATCGGCCAAGTCCGACGTCTTGCTTTCGTGCACCATGCATCTTAAATTTTGCATCATGGAAAGTGCTCTTTCTATACTTGAGCTTCGTAGGATCACCTTACAGCCTCCACCACTTCTCACCGGGAGAGGGAACTATTCATTTTGGCGTGCTTCCATGGAACATTACTTCGCCCACGAGGGTCTTTTACCCTTCTTTCTTGGGCCAGTTCCTGCACCCACTGATCATCGTCATCTAGAGGATTTCCTCGACACTTGCAACCACGTCTATGGTCACATGATGATGCATGTCTCTTGTTCTCTTTGGTTTCATGTGGCAGACTCAGATCCACCTCACCGTGTCTGGAGCATTCTTTAGTCCTTCTATGGAGACCCTTCACATACTACAGTTGTTGTTCCTGCTACTGATTCAGTTGTCTCCTCTTCTTCATGTGATGATAGTTTTTCTGACATAGACTCACTTGATTTTACTTTTGATGACGAGGATTGTGCAACCAGTTCTGATGTTGAAAGTACTACAGAGGACTCTTTTCCTCTTTCTCTCACTATTCCAGACATTATTGTCACCCCTCACATCTCATCAGATATCGAGCAGTATTCTACTTAGCCTCATACCGTCATCACACCTGCCTCCTTTCCACTTCCATTGTGCGAGGCACATTTCACTCCTCTACCTTCATTGGATGACTCATACCTATCTGACATCGCTCTTTTGTTTGTTGAGCCCCCTCATTGGGACGAGTATCTACCTGACCTTAGTCATATTTTCATAGAGTCTACTTGTGATGCACTACAAGTCCCTCATCTATCTATAGGTGTTTCAGAGGAGTTCATCATCTCCGTTGTTGGGAGTGCCCTTCTGGGATTCTTACCACTTCCACTTTTCCGGAGACCTTCATTGATCCACCCTCAGCTGTGGATCCCTTTTTTGTTGTGGAGGATGTTTTCTTCCCTTCACATCACGTCGACATCCTTTCTATAGGTGTTCACTCTTCACACTCTGACAGTTCTACACATGTGGCATTACCTTTGGTTCCTTGGCACTCACTCGCTAGACCTATGTCACACTTCAGTGCACCAGACTCAGAGTTCTTCATGTTGCTACCTTTAGTTTCCTTTGTGGAGTGGGTAGACTTCCAGCACGTCATTTATGTCCTTCCTAAGGGTAGGCACATAGTTTGTTACGAGTGGCTCTTCTTCAGTTTAGAGGCAGACAATCTCGTCATCGACATTCTTTTGGGAGACTTCCTAGAGCTGCAGAGTTTATATCCGTCCATGGCATCTTCTGCATTCCTATCGTCTCCCTCTTCTTCTCTCTTCTTCTTCTTTATGAGAGATTGCCTCTTTGTACATGGGTACCTTTTCAGGCTCATCTCTGGCCAGGACCCATTTTTGGCATCTGTCTTAGATTAGAGAGTGTGTTTTGTTCTCTTGCGGTGGATGTTTTTCCCATTGGGTTTTCCTTCACTGCTTGGGACTTCTTTCTTCTACATGGGAGGCTTTGTGCCGGGACCCATTTCTCATTTCTGACTTGCCACCTCATCCTAAGTTATGATGAAGGGGGGGGGGTGTTGGTGTGTGTATTTTCCACATCATTAGGTGAGTCATCTCACTTAGGTGAGATCGTAGGTCCATGTGTCATTTAGGAGGGTGATGCACATTTGTTCAAGGAATATGTTTCTCTAGTATGGTTTTCTGAAATGAGGAGTAAAAACATACAATTGAGCAGTTGGAAGAGTATGTGAAAACTCTCACTACGTATGTGCAGTAATTCATATATCTTAGAGAAATTCTATCTCTCTCGGTCAAGGTTTTTACTTTTTTCAGTAGCTTTGACCTTGAAACTATTAATAAATCTCAAGGTTACTCAATGTAGGGAAGGTCTAACAATAGGTTGATTGATAAGATTATTGAAAAGGGGAAAACTCTGTTACCTGAGATCCTTTCATTATAAAGTTTTCTCTTGTGACCACTACAAAGGTAAAAATGACCAGGGATGAAATTAGGAAGGAAATGGAACATTGGGAGCAAGTGTTTCCATTGGTGACAAAAATGGGTAATCTTGACTCTTTTGTATTAATGGGAATAAATTTATTCAATTCCATAACTAAGAATTTTCCTCCCATTTGTTCTCGAACATTGATTCTCTGGTATGAAATTTTGAATAATGATTTTGAGGATCTTTACTCTTGTGAAGATATCACTTCACAAATTCTAGAAAGTATAAGAAATGGGGTGCAGAAGCTTGGGTCTCCACCAATCAATGAAAATTGATCAGTGGAATATATTCTTAAACTATTCAAGGAATTGTTCAGAGATAGGTAGGAGACCCCTTCTCATTCAATTAATATACTATGGAGTCCCTCACAGAGATTAGATTGTAATTTTGACTATTGCAAAGGATCATCAGACTTGGTTCAACCATTGAAAGAACATCAACAATACTTCAGAAACTTGGATTAAGGCTCTAAGTTTCATTAACATCCCTCAAGAAGAGAAAGTGGAACTTGCAGCAGCCCACTTTAGAAAGGAATTCAAAGGTGAATAAATAACTCCTCATACATTCCCACAAGGTTCATCAATAGTCGTATCTTCGTCTGCAGAGGCCTCATCTCCATTGGCATGATGATCTCCCCTTTTCTTCCTTCCTCGTTGCCTCCCTCTCTCTATGTTCTAATTCTTTGTTGGGAAGGTACTTTTAACTATTTTTTCTTATTCACTTAAAGTAACCTATAGTATAACTTTATAATCATTTATTTTTAATTATTGAAAAAGACTCACTTTTACTTCTTAAGAATATGAAAGGTCACAAGTGATTAGGGGAAGTAAAAAGTCATGTGCAGGGGGGTAGATAAAAATACTCTGTGTAAGGTTATAATTTGGATGACTCTCTCCATTTCAAGGGGTTGTCAATTATAAGTTTCTAAGTAGATAGCTTTGCACTACTAAGATACAAGCAAGATATTGCATTCTTCTATTTTCCTCTTTCTCTATGTTTCCTCTATTTCCTTACATGTTCAAACTTTATAGATATGATGATCTTATAAAACCAAGGAAGGTGTTAGTTCCTTTGATTAATGAATCAATAAAATATTGTGTCTATGATTTGTTAGTCTTATCATTGTTAACGAAGTTGTTTTATTCTAATTGAATTATGGAATTAATTCTAGTTAATGTTGTGAAAATCTGCTAGTTCCTATTCATAAAATTAACCCTCCTTTCCCTAAATTCTTACTCCCCTTTACCTCACCTCCTAAGAAAATTCCTCCCTTGCACTAAGTGAAAACAATTTCCATAGGTCTAGTGGAGTATCATGTGTGATCCTCGACTTCATGGCCACCCACATTTTTTTTTCTACATTCAATAAATGGGATCCTCCCCATTACCAAGAGGAGGGACTTAGTCCCAGAGTGTTGGTGAAAATCCACTAATTTTTCCTTACTGCAACAAATTATTTTCGCCAACATTTTTTGGTGCCCACTTGTGGGGCAGATTTTTTTATTTCTACACCACTCCTAAAACCAAAAAATCCTAAAAAAAAATCATATATCTGAAAATTAAAAAAAATAGAGATTAAAAATCCAAGAGCCTTGATGTCTACTCTGCATTTTTCCCATAATGACCATTCTTGGAAATGCTCCTATTTTGCAGCCTAATATTCTTTTCTTCCAAGACACTCAAGAAGATATCATCACAACTTGATTTGAGGAACTGCATCTGGAACAACAAAGAAAGTTTCAATCACTATCACACATCTTCAAGAGTTCTAGATTCTAAAGAGGAATGTTCCCAAGAGTTGCAATGTGTGAGACAAGTTCCAAATCAGAAAAGGAGAGCATAAGAAAATTTTTCAAACTACACACAAATCCTACAAACTAGTAGAAAGAAGATACATGAGGGCTACCTGTGCTAGTGGCATAATTGATCCAACATTCGAAGAGAAACAACAAGATGATTTCAGACTTCCCATTGTTCAACTAGCAAGGTGAACTGGTCAAGATTATTTTCCTGAGTTTGATCCTAATTTTCCTCTTGAAGGTCCCATTGAAGAACCAATAGTTGAGCCATTGAACCTTCATTCCTCTAGAAGAATAATAAGAAGAATAACTAGAGGAAGAAGAAGAGATAATGGTTGTACCCATGTGCCTTGGGGACATAATACAAGCCCATTGGCCCTAAATCCTCCACTTCATGAGTTACTCCAAAAGGATCTAGGAAAAAATTTCCTAAGTTTGAGGAGATGGAAAACAACATCCTGATGATCATATCACAACATTCATCATACTTGTGGGGTGTTGGGAGTGGAGTATGAAGATTTTTTAGTTTTTCTCTTTGTGGAATCACTGCAAGATGTTGCTATGGATTGGTTCTACCACTTTCCAAGAAGGTCAATCACAAATTAGGCAGGTATGAAGTCTAAATTCAAAGCTCGGTTCAATCTTGTTAAAGATGTTCATGCTCTTCTTGCAAAATGGTCTCAGTTGAAAAAGATACCTCATGAACCCATGAGAGACTTTTTAGCTAAGTTCAACAAGATGCTCCACAAAATTCTAGAGGTTGTTAGGCCTACGAAAGATAACAAGTTAAGATTCTTCACCAATGCTCAGTTACCAGAGGTTAGTTTCATGTTGAGAAGGAGTCAACCAAATACTTTGGATGAGGCACAAGAGCTGGTAATTGATGTGGAAGATGATTTTTTGATGTCTGGAAAATTAAAAAGGACCAAACAAAGAAAAATCTCAAAGTTCAAGTTCCAAAGCCACAGACTCATTAGTGCAAAAAATGGCTAATGATGTGTTTTCTCTCAAAAAGTAACTTTCTCAAAATTCCTTGTACAAAGACATTCCAAGGAAGAACTTCTAAAAAACAAATAATTGGTCCCCCACCTCATAGGCTTTCTCTTGAATCCCCTCCCATGAACGCAACATGTGGGACCTGATCAGATGATGAAAGTGAAGAAGAAGTGACTTCAGAAAGTGAAGAAGAAGAAGTGAGTTGTTGATTGAAGAAGTTGGATCTACAAAGGTTGGCTTCTGTGAGTATGCACCCTCTTCTGAGGATGATATGAAGAATCTGTAGTTGATATGAATAACCATTCTTGTGTTGTTTTCACTCGATCAAAAACTCTTGAGAAGGAGAAAACATCCAAGCATAAAGAAAAGGAGAGAGAAGATCCTCAACTGGTGACTCTACTTCCTAAAAAGATCATAACTAAGAGAGGATATCCACTCCCCCCATCTTTGGAATCATCCAAGAAGAATCTTGAAGTTACACCTCATCACAAGACATCTTCTAAGCAAGGTAATTCAAATGCCTCTACTCCCTCCAAGAATGATGTTTCCACCTCTACAAGTCAAAATAATAATGAAAAATTGCAAGCATTCTTCTAAGTCAAATCAAGCTAATGTTTCCCATGCTCTTGAAAACCCTTCCTCAAACTTTGATATCATTGACCATGTGAAAAAGGATAAAGTTCAGATCTCTGAATCTAAATACTTGCAAACCCACCCTGAGTAGTTTGAGAAGCTTGTCAAGTTCATCAAAGGAGGAAGCTCCAAATCCAAAGTTACCATCCAATTCAAAAGGTTATTTTTCCCACTCCCACTCCTGAGCCAAAACCTTTTAGCCTCTACCCCTTCATCCAATAGAAATATTGAGCCCTTATATGTTTCCTTATTGATAAATGGATACTGTCTAAATAATTATATCATTGATTCTGGTGCCTTTGACAATGTCATGCCCACCAAGGTTTCTCAAGCCCTCAGTTTGAGTCTCTCTTGGGCATTTGGTCATTACTATTCAATGGAAACCAAGGAGGTCCCACTTGTTGGAAGGATTAAAGATGCAGTGATGGCCCTTCTGGCTTATCTAGAAAAATGGGTGAAGGTGACAATTCTAGTAGCTGCAATTTTTCAGCTACATATGGAATGCTCCTTAGTAAAAGCTTATTCGAGAAATGGGAGGTGAAATTCAAATGGAATGGTCTTCAGCTTTGATACCAGTCAAGAATGAAATGAAGAAGCTCCTTCCTGAGCCCAAAATGAAATACATGGTTCAAAAGTCAGATGACCCTAGGGAAAACATCCTCTTCCAAAGTAGAGAGCTAGGAAAGGCTTCATTTGAAGAATTAGGGAAAGTTCCATATGAAGAAAGAGGTGATGGAATTACTTCATGAAATCTGAGATGAGGGGAATAATTTCCTATTCTTGAGGAAAGGATAACATGATATTGATAATGAAATTTGGAGCATGGAGTTTGACAGAAGTTATTCGTCAACTGGTTTAGGTGCAGGCATCATTCTATCATCCCCATAGGGAGACTTGTTCCCCTTAGCATACAAGTTACAATTATCCAACACAAACAACACTTCCAAATATGAAGCCTTTTGCTTGGATTGCAAGTGGCTGAAGAGATGGGGATAAAAAATATCATCGTACATGGTGATGCTAAATTAATTGTGAAACAGGTGAGAGACATATTTCAAGTGAATAATTCTCATCTCCTACCACTACAAGGAATAGGGTGTGGGACTTCCTTGAAGATTTTGATGCATTTGACATTAGAGTAGTGCCTAGAGATAAAATTCTAGGGTTGATTCCTTGGCAGTATCTACCTCCTTGATGATCCCACATCCATATTTCAAAGGAGATAAGTTTTCAGTAGAAATGATCTTTCACCTGAGTGTGTCAGATAACTCTGAAAACTAGAAAATTTTTCATGATGATAATCAGATTTTTTCCTTCCTACAACAATACCGAGTGACTTTAGTATATGTATTTTCAAAGGAAGTGACTCACTCCCATGGGATTTTACCAAGAATGATAGTGACAACAATTCAAATGATCAAATAGATGAGGATGAGGTAATTCAATTGAAAGGAAATAGAATTCCAAAGGGACTAGTGTCACTGGAGGAATTATTTGAAAAACATGATAGGTTCATCCATGGTAAGGCTAAGGATCAACCAAGATCTTCATCTGAGTATGAAAAGATAAACATCAGAACAAGTGAGCAGTTGAGGATGGTGAACATCAACAAATGTTGTTCACCTGAGGAACGGAGGAACTTCTCAACTTTGTTGAAAAGGTATTTTGATGTGCTTTCTTATTCATATGATGAAGTCCTTTCAACCTCAATCCATGCAACATTCTATACCCTTAAAACCTGATGTAAAAGCCTTCCAAAAAAACAAAGGAAATACAATATAAAGATTGTTGGAACCATCAAAGTGAGAGGTTGAAAATTTCTTTAATGTATCATTTTTCCTATCCATCATTCAACATGGATAGCCAATATTGTACCAGTATGGAAGAAGAGTGGTGAAATCCACATCTGTGTGGATTTCCAAAACCTGAATCAAGCTTCTCTAAAGGAAAACTATCCATTTCTAGTTATGGATCATATCTTGCAAGTAGTGAATGGTTCAGAGATGATGTCCATGCTGGATGGATTTTGGGGTACAATTAGATTGAAGTTTCCAAAGAAGATCAGTTCAAAACTACCTTCACCACCCCATGGGGCACCTTTTCATACCATCGTATGCCCTTTGGCTTGATCAATGTAGGTGCCACATTTCAGAGAGCTATGGATTTGGATTTCAAGGATCTGAAGGGAAAATTCATAGTGGTGTACCTTGATGACCTAATGGTATACTCCAAGAAGAGAGAGGAACATTTGCAATAACTTGAACAAGTTTTGATCCATTGTAGGAGGCACCACATTTCCCTCAACCTGAAGAAGTCAATATTTGGGTATTGAAGGAAAAATCCTTGGTCACATTGTGAGCAAGGAAGGCACTAGGATTGATCTAGAAAGAGTGGAGGATATTTCAAGATATTATCTCTACCTACCAGCAAACCAGGTGTGCATTATTTCTTTGACAAGGTTAATTTCTTAAGGAGGTTTTTCCCAGACTTTGTTGAGATCACAAAGGATATTGTCAACATGATGAAACCCAAAAATAATCCTTTAAGTGGAGAAAACAAGGAAAATAATCCTTTGATTCTATCAAAGGTTCCATTGACAAAAGCACCCACTTTAGTGTGCCTAAATTTCAGCCAAGAATTCATTCTCTATTGTTATGCTTCAGAACATACTATTTTGTGGTCCTTGTTCAAGAGAATGAAGAGAAAATCTAGTCACCCATTGCATTCATGAGCTATCCTCTGAAATCACATGAATTTAACTACTCACAACATGAAAATCATGCATATGCAGTGGTGAGGGCCTTGAATAATTTCAGGTTCTATCTTTTGAACTCTCGTGTTGTTGTTATGGTCCCTAGTCTAGCAGTCAAATCTATCCTGATGCAACAAGACCCATGCACAAGGAGAGGAAATTGGGTGTCTAAGGTGCAAGAATATGATCTTGAAATCAAACCTTCCAAGTTGGTGTGAGGTAATGGCTTGTGTGAAATTATCACCTGAGAAGAATGGGAAGATTTCTCCAATTTTTATGCATTCTTGATCAAATATCTTCCTCTCATGATTTTTTAAGTACCACCAATCCCTTGGTATGTTGACATACTTATTTATTGACCTATGGAGACTTCCCTCCTAGACCTAGATCAAAAGAAAAGAAGGAATCTCCATCTCAGGGAAAAAAATATGTCATCTAGGAGAATGTTCTATATAAGAAAGGATTAGATGGAACATTCCTAAGATGCATTGAAAGAAGAGCAACAGAAGAAATTTTTTCAAAGCATATCATGATCAAAGCATGTGGAGGTCACTTATATATAATGGTTACAACCCACAAGATCCTGAGAGGTGGCTATTACTATCCTACTCTTTTCTGAGATGCATAAAATGGGTCAGAAAATGTGATCCATGCCAATAGTTTGTGGGAAGACCAAGGCTTGCTGCTCTACCCCTTCTGGCCTGTGATCATTGAAGAAATTTCAATAGTGGGGTCTATACTTCATCAATGTATTGAACCCACACTCCAATACATGCCACATGTATGTTCTTACACTACATGACTACTTCACAAAGTGGGTAGAATTCCAACAAAGCATGCCAACTCTGAGATGGTGTGCAACTTCTTGAAAGAGAACATCATTGTCAGATTTTAGGGTACCAAAAAAGATAGTGGTAGATAATGCCACCTACTTCTCTTCAGGTGAGTTGATGGAATTTTTCTACAATCATGGTATTTCCCTATTCCACTCTAGTTGATTACTATCCATAGGTAATGACAAAGAGAATCTAGTAATAAAAATATTGTCACTATTGTTCGATAGTTAGTGGATGTCAATCAAAGAGATTGGCATAAGAAATTATATGATGCCTTATGGGATGACTAGATCATGCCTAAGAAATTTATTAACACCTATCCTTTCTAGCTATTATACGGACTTCAAGGATAAAATCCCAATCTCTTAAGGAGTTACCCACCTTACAAATGGTGAAGGTAGTAGAAAATGAATAATATTCAGATGATCTTGACAAGAGGATTTTCTACTTGGAGAAGTTGAACGAAGATAGGTTAGTAATAGTTGATACACTGAGAAGACATCGGTCTAAGGTGAAAAGGATATTTGATTAGAAAACACAAGATAAAAGCTTCCAAATCAAATATTTTTCCTCCTCTGGGAAAAAGGAGAGAGCCCAAGGGAACCCATGGGAAGTTTGATTCACTATGTCTAGGATCCATTCAAGATCAAACATTTCCGTAAGGAGAAAACACATACTACCTAGCTTAATTTGACGAGACCCCATCAGAGTTTCCTTGTAGTGGGAAACATATGAAACTCTACAGGAAGTGAGGTTTTTGTTGTTAAAAACATTGTACCATAATATCCCTTTCATTTATGTGTGTATTTCTTTCCAATTTTGTGTGTTTCCTTTTAGTTGTGTGCGTTTGTCCTTTCCCTCATTTATGTATGTTACTTGTAATAAAGGGCTCTATTACCCAATGGATAAGGCATTGGTCTAATCACTCATGAGATGCCTGAGGTTCTCTATTCCCCTTACAATCCAATGTCCTTGAATTAGATCCATGTATTGTCATGTAAAATGACTAGCCTAAGAATTTGAAAATTTCAAGCATGACAACTAAGCCTACATTGCAAAATTTTGCCTCCCGATCACACTGAAAACCTCTTCCTGGCCAACCTGTCTCCATAGTACCATCATCATGGCCCCAAGGAAGGTCCTAATGATTTTTTCAAACATGCCTCAGTATTTGCAAAGAAAGATGATGAATTTTATGGATGTGTTCAACATGATTCAGTGAAAGACAAGTCTTCTCAGAGGCCTAAAAGTCCAATTTTGGTCATTTTAAAGCCAACATGAACCCTCCGAAAGAGTTTAGGAAAAATCTAAAACATCCGAAGTTAATGTTGGGGGTTCTTGAAAGTTTTGGAGAAAATTTAGGAATATTTTGGAAAGAATTTATCATTCAAAAATAATTTTCTCAAAATCGGATTTTCTAGGTGAAAGGAATGAACATCCTAATGGTGAAACCTGAACTTCTCTTGGATGATTCTGAGATATTCCTAAGGATTTTAATAGGAAAAAAATGTAGGCATAGGAAATATATGCGATAGTTATCTACAAGGTGGGAAAATCAATTTTGATCTAAGGCTTAAAGGTTTCATGAATACATTCCAAAACAATGTAGCTGCCCCTCTCAATTCCAGAAAAAATAGGCTTAAATTTTAAATTTTAGGAAGATATCAGAGTCTTTTGAAATTACATTACATTGATCTTAGAATGGATTTTTGGAGTAAAATAATATAATATTTTATCCCCAAAACATCATCCTAAGCCTTTGAGGTGAAAATAAGCAAGTTTCCTAGTCTATTTCTAGACAACCTAAGCATAATTTGGATTTCCTATTTTTATCTGAATCACACTTTTGACACCCATGTGTCACATGTGACCTCTTGGGGACAAGGGGGACATGAGGGAACATAAAACTACAACCTAATCCTCCTCCCCAGATTGTAATTTGGACACCCATGTGTCTAAGTATCCCTAATGTCTCTTTCATCCCCACGGCGCAAGGGGGATACGAGTGGTACAAAAGTGCAACATCACTCCCTCTCCTAGGTTACATTTTTGTGTCCCTTGTGTATAATATGTCCCAAAGGGAAAAATGTGGGATAAGAAAGTGTACTCAAGGCCAATATGGAGGTTCCTAGACGCTCACATGACCTCACACAACTCCGCACGTTGATTTCCAAGCCCCCAACCTTAAATCTCACCCGTCTCATCTCATTCACACCTCTCCACATGATGCATCTTGTCATAAACATAATTATTACACTTCTCTCCCATTGTCCTAATTTTACAATTGCACTAAAGTCAAACCCCATGTAAACTCCCATTTAACTCAGTTGAGGTAAACAATTAATAGAACGAGTTAAAGCCTCACAAAAACTCCTTGTACTCCCTCTCACTAGAAAGTCACCATTTTTCACATTAGGTATGAACTACTGAAACACCCTATAAAAATCCATTTTCACCGGAGATGATACAAATTTTCTCATACATCCATAGCCTACCGAAACTGAAATTTACACATATTTTTCTAATAGAGAGTGATCACTCTAATGAAAAATTTGCTGAATTCTTCTCTCCAAAAATCCTTTGGAAGATTGTACTCATTTTGCCTATATTTTTTTGTAAAAAAAACTGAAATTCAAAATCCTAAAACTTGTTTTTTCCATTTTCC